>JAEMWC010000037.1:1325000-1470000 GCA_016490735.1 Pachyseris speciosa
ACCTGAGAACATTTAAAATCGAATCAAGTCTTGTTTGGTACAAGAATAATGATTACTTATACAGTACTAGTTAATTAAATTCAAACTGTCCAAACCGTCTTTAGTTAGAATTGAAGAGATTCATGAACACAGGGGATGGATGATGAATATTTGGCCGATGACCTGTCAGACATTCTGAGCTCGATCTGTACACTAAAGATGGTTCCTTTGCTTCTGAAAGTACTGGTTATCATTACATAGTTGAAACAAAAAACCAAGACCAGTCAACCCTCACATTATCAAATCAACACTGTGCGCGATACTCGGCAGCTTCGGACCAATTTAAAAGGCAACAACACCCCTTTGAAGACAAGCAATTCAATTCCTTGTTGGCTGATACTCAGTGGCGTGCATGACGCCATTGAAAGACCGTAATAACCCACCTGATCCGGGAAAGTGCTCGTCCTCAGTTCCTGATCTGATTCAGCGTAAGTTATGATTGTCTTCAGCGACCGACGAAGATGCTCTTCACTAAATGACTGTAAGCCAAACATAAGTACTAAACAAATGCAACAGTTGACCACTTAAGGAAAGTTAATTTAACCGATGGGGCTCAAAAAAGTGCTCGCTTCCACTTAAGACAGATGTCCACTTACAGGTTATAAACGTAAAGTTTCAATGGGGAAATCATCGGGAGCATAGTGTCTGCTTATGGGAGGTGTCTAATTATGGGATTTGTCCGTTTACGGAAAGAGTCCGCTTACGGGTGGTGTCCGCAAGCGAAGATTGGACTGTACATGTACGTCATTGGGTAAGGGAGGGGAGGGGAGGGGGGGGGGGGCTACATACAGTTAGCAATTAAACTTGGCAAATGTTTATTTTGATTGGTTTACAGCCTCTGTAGCTCCATGGCTGAAAACACGGTATTTTTTCCACAGGTAGTATTCTCTTCCAAAAATAGATAAGATTTTCCGAGTTTCTTGAAATAGTCGTAATAGTGTAAAATATCTTGCAAAAATAGCAAACCACTTGTTTTTGTTTTCCTTTATTTTCGATGCACTACCAACAAAAAAGCAAATAAAAGTAGTCAGTTCAAGCAAACACCTGAGCCACTATTTCAGCTACAAAACCAGTCAACTTCATAATTCAACGTTACCAGTTAAAGAACAACTATTAATGGACTAACCTGTGATGTGCCAACAAGAGTGGATAGGGACATTGTCACTTGCATCTTTACACGAGCAAAGTTCTGCATAAGATCAACAAAAGAAAGTCAACTTCAGTACATAAAGGAATAGATTAGCAACAGATGCATGATACAATGTGGTTGCAACAATTTGCAGGAATTTCAGTGTAACGTAATCACAATATAACCTCGCCCATCAAAAGTTTTAAGCCTACTAGAATAACTTCAGTGCAAACAGTAAGGCAATCATAGAATATAACCTTACGGCCACGACCATTTTAACTGTGAGAATACGAAACTAAGCGATATCCTGTTGAGTCGGTCCTTGGAAGCATCACGGTTATTGTACAGACACACTGTTTTCCAGTTCCACTGAGGTGACAAGTGATAGCAACAGGCAGCCTTATTTATTTCTAGTCATCTGCTACAATCTAAGCGAGCCAGAGTCAAGAAAGGGCAATTTGACCAGAGTCACACACGGATGGTTTTTCAACGAATGTTTAAAGACACACAAATTCTAGCGCTATAACGCATGTTTGCTTGTAACTGACACATAAATGACATTGGTTTGAACCTTGGATAATGTAAATAATTTAAATATCCAAATGAATTGAGTTGATAACACAAAAACCTTGCAACGCACACTCGCTTCATACGGTGTAACTTTGAACCGCCGACCGGTTAGCTCAGTTGGTAGAGCACCGGACTACAGTGCAGGAGGTCATACACCTTTCGAAAAGAGTAGGGGATGTAGTTCCTGGTGTGGTGGTCTATCTCTATCTCTCACGGTTGGGTTAGTAAATGTTCGGAGATATTAGCTGTATAAGCCACTCTTAAAATCCGAGGATAAGACTTAATGCAACCAACAGGAGTTATCAACAGTTAGAAGTTTAAACACCACGTACGTTTCCAATTTCAAAGTTCTGTCTCATCAGAAGATAAAGAGATGCGCTGGCCTGGGCTCGAATACTGCTGATGGCCGAGCTGCAGTGGTTTAGGAGCCTGGAACAGAGGTCTGCACACAGCTCTGTGTCATCTTCAAACAACAGTTCAGGGAACTACAAACAAGAACATCAGATTGTCACTTATGTACAGAACTGAATTTGGACAAAACTACTGTGAGAGTCCACGAATCCTTCTCCAGCATGTTTGGGTCAACAATATTCTTAAAGCAACTTCCCGCTCCCTCCCATCCCTATTCAATGTTGAATTTGAGAAGCCATTGCTAAGGAAGAAAGGTTAAGGAGGCGCAAAGAAGATTGATTCGGGGAGGGGGGGGGGGGAGGGGGGGGGGTGGAGGGGGATGGGATTTCAAACTCAGTTGATTATTGTTTGCCCCGAGAAAGGCTTCGAAGTTCAAGTACCTCAACAGCTTTGCCATGGGATCAAGTGCGGGAATACTCGATACATGTTCGCCTCTTTGAGTTTCTAAATGTGGGTTGAGTCATAGCTGGGTTTGGTAAATGTATTATTAAGCTCCACATATCACCGTACGATCTCGACACTGTGCTGAATCATTTCTTCCTTACCTTGTAAACGATTGACCTTTGTGTCGCAAACATGTTCTGTAGCACTCTTTCGCTCTGGTTGCAGTTCAGACAGTGTAGCAGAACCCTAAGAATTCCACTTAGAACTACACGCAAAGAGTCGGAGGTTGATACCGTCTGTGGGACACAAGTGAATGAAATAGTAAACAGCACCCCTAAGGTAATACACTTGTGGGTAGAATTCTTTGGAGTGAACACAGAAACTATTCATGGGTACTTTCTGAGCAAGTTAAAAGTTAAGTTGATGTGTACCTAGCCCCAAAATTTTTTTTTTCGCTAAAATAAATCTTTGCAACTTTTTGAAGCGTACTGAGAATTTTTTCCTGTTTTCCACCAATGTTGACTTTTTATTGGCTTCTAAACTGTGCCTTGTTTGGTTCACGACCGAGTCAGAAGGGGCATGACTCGTTAGTGTACCAAATGATGCTTAGTTTTTCGTAAGTTTTGAAGCCTATAAAATATCAAGATTTAGTAAAAATGTGAAAAAATAGGTGCAATGCGTTTCGAACAGATGGAAAAATGTACTGTAGCGAAAAAAAAACAAAAAAAATTAGGGAGTTGGTGCACCACTTAAAAGTCGCCAAAAAGGAAAAACGAAGCACAGCCTTGAAACCAGCTGTTAAATGACTTGAATTGTGGGTGAGGGTGATGGTACATACCTGGACTAAGTGTTCCAGTGAATCAAGAACAATGGAGTTAACTTCTGCTGCAAGAGCACCCTCCACCTGAGCATTGACCTCTGCCTCGGGACGAAGTCTACAGGCAAGGTAAATAGACAAGAACAAATGTCATTACCATATTGTGCCATTCATCGCCTCCAAATCTAGTCAAACGTACTAGGCAAATGGCTCCACCGGTTATCGTAAATTTCTCCGCAGTGCAATATACGATCTTCATATATTATCACTCACGTGTATATTACCAACCAATCAAATGACCAGCTTCCAGTTGGCTTGTTAGCTCGGTTGGTAAAGCACTGCACCGGTATCGCACGCAAAGGTCGTATGTTCGAATCCCGTACAAGCCTGATTTTTGTTCAGGCTTTATTTTGTATTGTTCATAACTGCGACGATCACTCACATCTCCAATCTTCAAATTACTCAATAGTGGCTACTTTCATTTTATTCCACACTATAGCCTCACCAAAACATAGCTTCACCTGTTAAGTCTTGCTATAGTTTGCAAAACCTCGGGGACAAAGAAAATACAGATTGGTACAACATACTACAATTCGAATTTCTCACTCTCCGATATCAAGCTTTTGAACAGTTTTGGTACACTCCAAACATGCACATTGTAGAGCAGGTAATTGTTTAAAGCATATGGACAAATGCATACAGTTTCGAGTTCAAGTTACTAATGTGTATGCATGAGCAGTTGTGTAGGATTATTGCGTTTGAATCAAACCTACCTGTCTTGTTGTTCAGTCGCTGTCTCCATTGTGTTTGATCTTTACGCCATCTTAGTCTGGTTTCTGTACCGGGTGATTGGCCCTTTTCTGTTATGATAAGAGTCAACTGTTAATAATGGTTGCAATGGTAGAAACGCGTGAGGTATCTACTACCATCTCCACCACAAACATCAGTATCAGCATCACCACCGCTATCACCGCTATAACCGCTATCACCGCCACTGCCACCGCTACCGCCACACATCAGTATCAGCATCACCACCGCTATCACCGCTATAACCGCTATCACCGCCACCGCCACCGCCACAGCCACGGTCGCCGTCTTCATCCCCATCCACAATCTCCATCTCCATCACCAGCAATATCTCTATCACCACCAACATCACCATCACCATCATGGTCTCCATTTCCATCACCATCTCCATTACCGTCACCGTCACCATTAAGATCAGCACCACGATCAGAATCATCATCAGCTAAAGGTTTGAGGTTGCAAGGACGTGGGGGTTGCCTGCCTCCAATGATGATGATGATGATGACGACTGTCCAGCTAATCGTCCTCGCAAAGTACACCAAGGATGCAGCTCAACAAGGTCGATCCGAAAGCTTATACAAGGCGCCTCTAGCAGCCGCTATACGGTCCATGCATGACCTTGGAGCACTGCCTACAGCCAGCTCGAAATTGCTGATTTTAATTAATATACAGTAAATCAAAATAATTATTGCTCAGTTTTCTTCTTAGTGATTATTTATATGTTTTCTGGCAGTATATGTATGTTGAGTCATCAGTGTTTCTCTGCTGTTTTCTGGTTAATATTTATGATAAACTTTACCTAACATGAGTCTGCTATGGCGTTGCATCATTTCCTTTGCCGCCCCCTTGTTTCCCAGCATCATCTCCTCCAGCTTGGCTTTCATCTCCTGTTGTGCTTTAGGCCTTGGTGCTGTTGGATACTGTGAGGACTTTTGTATCCTACCGCCATACTCAAACAGAGTGACACACAAGCGAAGAACATCCAGTAGCAACCCCAATCTACGTTAACAACGTTCAGATTTAGAGCTAGAGCAAACATATTGGCTTATTGAACAAGTTCTTGTTTTATTTCCCCGACTGAAAACCTATCACAGAAGCTCCTCCAATACCCTAAATTGTCACAGGCTGGTTAAATGTTCGTACTGTTTAGCAATACCCGTGGTCTCCATCGACTAAGTGGGTACACTGGACCGGTTATCTCCCACATTTGTGTTACGGCGTGCAAGTGAGTGATTGATCAAATGAAGAACCACGTCAGTATAAAAGACATTAAAGTTTAGTATGATTAAGGCCAAAGTCTGCAGTCTGGAGTCTGTTGATAATACACATGCCTATTGTTTTCAATACTTAGCACAAAGTAGAATTATTTTGAATTGTATTTTACGATCCCGACTTAAACTTTTTAAAATTATTAAAGCACTTAGTGTAAAACCGTGTATTCATATGTTATAGAAGTTAATTTTAAAGTAGCTAATTCATATGTTATAGTAGTTAATTTTATAGTAGGTAATTTAATAGTAGTTAATTTTAAATTTAATTTTGATTTATGTGGAATACCTGTAAACTAGCTTGGTGTGCCAGTCATTATGTAATGTCACCTGAATAGCTAAGCATATGACACAAATTCATATCGTATCGTAATTCATATCGTATCGTATCGAACTGAAGGGCAGATGTCTTCAATGACTATAATCATGCTTTGAACAACCATTCCACAGACGCGCTACGAACTTTACCAAAACGTGTCGTCTCAAGTTGAAACGTAAAGATTGGATGGAGAAAGCTACATTAAAATAGGATACATTAGAAAATAATGACAGACAGATTGAAGAAAATGCCTAAAACATTGGTCAGCGACAAACCCCAAGGAAGTTATTAACGGTTAAAAACTTTGTCTTGAGGTGCAGTAGTGTTAGGCTGACCCAACCCCATATAAATAGCTCTTGATCATGTAAGCAGACAGACCTGGAAGCTGGCTGGTCTGCCCACCAATCCTTTAACACTTCACTATCTACATTCCTCAGCACCCACAACAGGCACACCAGTAGGTTCCTTGTTGCCTCCAGACTGAACTGCTGTGGCTTACTCTTCTGAGGAGAGACCAAACAATGTTCTTCAATTTAGCCCATCACAAAAATAAGTTACTAAACATATCTTTTTTCTCTGTTTCGGCCGTGATTCATCCTAACAGCTTACTGCCCACATTCTCATTAATCACTCATCATACAGGGGTAATGCCCGCTACCACATGGCCTTAGTGCCCAATGAGTGGCTTTCAGCTTACCTAGACACATTAATCTGTGAAGTATCAGTGTCACTCCAAGCCACATCCCACAAGCTTCACATTTTCAAGACACAAATAATGTTAGCTTAGATACATTTAAATAAAGTTTACCCGCATACAACAGACACTGCGTTTTTTGTGGTCATTTTTCAAAATCTCCTGCGAAAGCAGATGCATTTCCTCTTTGTTCGTTTCATACACACCACGGACACTATAAGAGTTTCTTCCTAGACCTTGACCTTGATAATTATCCAAATAGTTCATTTTAGCCAATCAGATTCGTAAAATCCACCACCACAAGAGGATTTCAGATAAGACAGGGTGTCGGGTCAATGCCCACTGCTTCCACCAAACCATTATAAATTTTCTGTTGATTTGTTGGGTGATGTAGCTGACCTTGTAGGGTTTTTGACCTGATACCCCCCTCTTATCTGGGACACTGCACAATCAGCTACATAATATATCATTACCGTAATTGAAAGAAGGTGTGCAGTCATAACTATACTGTTACATTGCTTTAGAGGGGATTACAAGTTGTACTGTACTGCACCCACACTGGCCCATATATGCGAACCTGGAAAATACACAGTCAGAGTGATGTCTTGTAAAAATGGACAGCTGCCGCGGTACCTTCAAGGTTCCACTACGCCATAAAAAAAACCCAACGTAAACACTCTAACTCAGATGAAAAAGTGTCGAGAACTGGAATTGCATTCGAGCAAGTCACTACAGGTTTTGATTTCAAACTAGTGTATAAATTAGAACGTGGCGTGAGTTTTTTCCCTGTAACTTATTCATGGAATTGAAAAGAAAAACCACTTCAATTCTTCATTTAAAACTACTGTAATCCATAAGGTAAATGACTAGCGTACAGACCTGTGAGGCGATGTCGCCTTTATTCTCCTCAGAAGCCATCACTCCTGCGATACTGGATGTGGCGATGGCCATGGCCACATCTAGAGTAATGCTTGAGTTGTCCTCACTGCCATACCCATGCAGCTGCTGTAACGCACCAATTACCAGACCAACTATGGGCAGATAAAGCGCAGCAACAGCAGAGCGACAGGCTACATCATCATAACGAGTGTCTGAGTCATGGCAGGCAATCAGGTCCCTTGTGGTGTCTATAGCTTGGTTGATCAAGGTCATGTCCCTAAAATGACAACAAACGAATTGGAAAGAAATACGACGAGTGTCTCGTCAACGAAGCTTGGAAGGTCTTAAAATGACTGGTAAGATCATGCTGGCTGTGTGCTCAGCACCTGCTTCAGTTCAGATGATCATTGGACAGTTACATTAAGCCATTGGCCTTGTCTCTTTCATCTCTCCATGAAAAAATTGGAAAGAGATGCAAAAAAACCCACCCACTGATCAAAAAGAGTAGGGAACATAGTTCCCGGTGCTGTGGTCTGACATCACACATGTCTCAGGGTTGGGTGTAGGCTTGGTGATGAGCTGATCACCTGTCACCAAGAGACTTTGGTGGCCATGGAAACCTCTTGGAAGGTGTTATTGACCCAATGCGAAAATGGATGGCTTTAAATTATTCTTTTGTTCGCATTCAAAATAGCCTCACTAACTTCATTAGGAATAAAAAATTCTTTAGAAGTTTGATCTCAAAAGCAAGGTTAGTGAGGCTATTTTGAATACGAACAAAAGAATAATTTAAAGCCATCCATTTTTGCATTGGGTGTATGCGCCCCTCCAAGACACGGAGGACTGATAATGAGTCAGTGAATCTTTGTACATTAAATACACTACATACATCTCATAACAGTTTATAGAATTTGAGTTAGAATTCCAATTAATTTAACTGGCTTTATCAGTTAGCAGCACTCAATATAAAGAAAGGAGGGAAACAGCCGGAAAAAAATAACAGCAAATCGAACTAATTGCGATTAACCTCTGTAACCTGATTTTAATGGAGTCAACACTTTTAGTATCGCATTTTGAATTGTTATTCTGTGTTGAAAGTATTCTAAAAAAATTTTTTCTTTTCACAGCGATGTATGACTAAAACGCGCCTAATATTGAGTGATACCAGGTTGGTAATGATCTTTGACGTTGTTGGAAATAAATTGCAAGAACTTCATTTTATTTGTGCTAGACCTCGTTCAGCTCATGCGGCCATGACGTTTAGTCTCAGGTGAAATCCACAGTGAGAGCTCACAAAAGCAAAAGCTAATGGACCTAATCTTCATTACTTACGATGAAGCCTGCCCACGTTGTTTTCTAAATCATTTTAATAGTGTTCAGTTTTGAATTTGTTCAAATTACACTCCAACCTCTCGCAAGTGGACACTCTTGGCATGAGCATAGCTGTCCATTTACGAAAGGTGTTCGTTTACAGGTGGTGAAATGGAGAAATCGCTGAGACCGTGGTTTGTTAGTACATGTAGTTAAAACTTGCTGGCTGTTTATGACAGGAGATGTCTGCAAGTGGAGGTTCGACTGTAGTAGTAAAATTAATCTGATTGAAAAATTAAAGTTGAATCTCACCCTCCTTCCAGCGCCAAAGCCAGCTCAGACAAGACCAAGCCAGCCAAGAAATGTTGCTGTCTGAACGCAGTGGACAGCTCCGCCATGCTGTTCCCGATGATTACAGTGTAAGCAGATGCGGAAGAGCCAATCGAGGAAACAGAGTTTGTGGGAGAGGGGGGTGGGGATGGGTACAAAGGGCAGGGGAATGGCAGGTTAAGGGTTACATAATGCTCATGACTACAAACAATCCTCAGGAATTCAAGTCTAAGCTGTGAGGCTTCTGGATCAATGGTGCCTTGATAAAGCATCTGAAGGGCAAAAAACACGAGCAAAATCAAACATGGCTACTATATAAAGACACCTTCAAGATGAGAAATGTGTCTGTGTTAAAGGGTTCTCCAAATTAAGCGCATTGGTTTTAGGTAACCTATGGGTCAGAACTATGAAACTTCCGTAAACTGTCCATAAGTGGCTTCGACCTTATTAAGGTTCTATTCAAGCATTAAGCTATGAGCAGAACCCCACTGAATGTTATACCGGACTGTAAAGCAAAACTTAATGTTCATGTGCCAAGATTTACGGTTCTGTAAGGGTGCATTCTTTTTGGACTGTCGTGGTTACTCTTTTTCCGGTTTAGTGCCATATATGGTTTTCCACAAGAAACTATATTCTGAAATCGTAACACTCTTTGCCAAGGTTACCTGCGATCGATCAATGCACACAATAGTCTGGACTGAGTGTCTGAATCCGACTTCCGGTGCCATGTCACGGGCATGGCAGGTAGGGCAGGATTTTCGCGCCAAAAGTTTTCGTAAAAGAACTCATGTCATGCGCATGTGTAGTAAACAGAATTCTGTTCATTCTGCTAATCCGGAGTGATCCCAAACGAACGCAACCTTAAGTTAAAGCTTCAACCGCTGATTAGACTCTTTACCGCCGACATTCACGGGAATCTTAGTTCACATGTTATTGAAAAGCATGTTGAATACGTTTCGCGATACATTTATGCACATGTCATTGGCTTCCCTGTGGGGTCGACCCCCGGGCCTACCAGGGAGATATGTGGGGGAATACAAGGAGATGGATGGGATTCTTTGCCCGAGGGTAGGGGAAAATCTTGACATTGTTTTACGATCAAAGGTTAGGGGGTGGGGGAATTCACAAGTTTGAAAAGGATGTCACGGGGATTTTCAGGTGAGAGACACCTCACCCAGGGGACTTTGTCTTGAGAGATTCCCCAACCCCCCGGGAAATTCCTCAAGTTTGCTTGACTGATTTTACAATCCCCCTGGTTGGCCCGGGGGTCGACCCCACGGGGAAGCCGATGACATGTGCATTACTACTAAACAATAAGATTAGGAGCTCGAGTCAGCTATCACGCACAGAAATCGAGAGCGAATAATCTAATTGTTTTAGTATAAATCTACTACTTGTTCAAAACTAAGCAAGTAAATTATCAAACCCTCCTCGCAGACACTTTGAAAACGCGAAGAAACGGCCGCCACTTTGTTGACAACCGCTACTCACCATCTATCACAGATTATAATTATAATAAGGTGAATAGTACAATACAATAGTTCGCGCGTTGTGGTTATTTCTTAGCTATGATCTTTTAGAGGACAGATGCACAGATTACGTCATCACGACCCACTTTTTTCCAGAAATGTGAAAATAAACAAGTTTTTCACTTGCATTTTGTTTCTTTACAATATAAAACAAATAGATTCCATGTTGCCATGCGTCTGTTCAGTAACAGATCACAGAAGGCTATCCATACCTCTTTACAGTAGTGCTTGACAAGCTCGAATACAAAACCTCTGTCAATGAGTGAGAAAAGGTCATACAAGAAGAACGCAAGACTGGAGTTGAGCCGCTGAGCAAGAACAAAATCCTAAAAATAACAATAGGTTACAAGATGCGAATAACATGCGAGCCTACCATATTGAGTTGGGTACCGGCACACCCCCCCAAACTGGGACAAGAATCCTGAGAAGGAAAAGGAATTCCGAGGGTACCAACCTCACACCAGTGGGCTACAGGGAGATTTAAGGCAAGCTGGCTAATTCACTCTTATGAGAATCATAAGTTGCACGTAATGTCAGAAATATCAAGACGCTCGCAAGTTTTTGAAAAAGAATGTACATTTTTGTGTGTTCACTGGCGAAATATCATTGTCACAAATGAAGGCACACACAAGCTAACACAATCATTTAGGGCCGGTTATTTAAACGAAAAAACAAAAAAGAAAGATAGTGGCTTAAGACAATTCATGGACCTTTACATCTGTTTGTAAGTGGGTCATTTTACGTAAATAAATGTACTCGGTTTTCTTTCTGTTATGAACAAAATGCCATGTACATATGTCACGCCATTATTATTATTATTATTATTATTATTATTATTATTATTATTATTATTATTTTATTATTATTATTATTATTATAGACTCAGGCAGGATATTTGGCCTGGTTGAGTCCTTGGGAGTTGGTTACAACAAGTCACCATGGGTCCCAGGTCTCTCTTTTCCTTCTTCTTACAGGGACAGTACTTTCCTTAGTATCTTTGCTGTCCCCAGCAATGCTGTTTTCTGGATCACTTCCAACCTCACGTTCACGCCGATTTGCTTCATGTACTCCTCAAAGTTGACTGATATGGCTCCAAGGACCCCAAAAACAACAGGCACTACATTGACTTTTTGCATATGCCAGCGTTTGCAATTTCATCTTTCAATAGTTGGTATTTCTCTAACTTCTCAAGTTCCTTATCTTTCACCCTGTCATCACCTGGGATGGTGACATCAATTATGACAACCTCTCTCTCCCTCTTATCAATAAAGACAATGTCTGGTCTTCTTGCCTCGATTTTCCAATCACACTGGACTGTGAAATCCCACAGTATTTTGAAATTTTCACTTTCCACCACTCCCTCAGGCTTCTGTTCATACCAGCTATTAGCTCTTTCCAATCCGCATTTACCACAAAGTTGCCAATGAATATACCGCGCCACGTTATCGTGCCTTCCTTTATATTGTCTGTGCCAGCTTACCGCACTCACTCACCACATGGGCCACCGTTTCTCCCTTACTTCCACACATTCTACACAAAGGGGATTCTTCTGTGTGATCAATATGAAATCTCACATAATTTGTCCTCAAAGCTTGTTCCTGGGCCCTACATATCAGGGCCTCAGTACATCCTTTCAAATCTCCTTTTGCAATCCACTGCCAAGTTCTACTCCAGTCAATACCTTCGTTTTCTCTCACATACTGCCCATGCATTCTTTTCTGCTTCGGAAATCCATTCATTATCCGTCTCCTTTGCTTCATTCACTTTGTACTCCTTTGGGTCCACAGCATCTGAGATGTTGACTACATTGCTATCTCCAACTTTCCTGAGTATTTCTCACATACCAGCTCAAGTTGTTCTCTTCTCTCCTCACGCAGCTCTCACAACTGATCAGGCCCCTTCCTCTGTTCTATCTGGGTACGTATATTCTGGCAACGTCACTTCTTGGGTGTAGCTCCTTATTCATTGTCATGGTTTTTCTCAACTTCCTACCTATTTCCTGAAGTTCCTCCTTATTACTTTCCATACTCAAGAGCGACACAGCCCAAGTGTTCGCTGCTTTGATCTGGTTCTTACCATTGAGCTGAGATTTCATGACAAGTTTGAACCGTCTTAAGTACTCTGTTCCAAATATGTCTTTCGTTTCCCCTCTCCTTGAACTTGTCCAACTCTAGCATGCCCAGATACTTGTAATCGTCGTCATCAACTTCCTTTATCATCTGCCCATTTATCAACTTAATACCTTCAGTTTTACACAGCTTCCCCCGCTTCAGCACCACAACACCACATTTCTTGATCCCAAATTCCATTCCTATATCTTGGCTAATCAACTGTACTTTCGATACAAGGCTTTCAGTCTCTGCTTTATTCTTGCCATAGACCTTCAAGTTATCCATGAAGAACAAGTGATTTATTTTGACATCTCCTAAGGTATATCCAGCTTTGACATTCTGTAGGATCTTGGTCAAAGGAACCATGAAAACAGCGAAAATAAGGGGGACAGGCTGTCTCCCTGAAAGATACACCATCTGATATCAACTAAACAAGTGTCTCTCCACAAGATGTTAGTTCTGTCTTCCAGTTTACCATGGATTTCTGCAGAAATGTTATTATATTTTCCGCTACCTGTGCTATTTTTAAGCTTTCTATAATCCAAGAGTGAGGCACCATATCATATGCTTTCTTATAGGCCACCCACGCCATAGCCAAGTTGTTGTTGTTGTTGTTCTTCTATTATTATTATTATTATTATTATTATTATTATTATTATTATTATTATTATTATTATTATTATTAGTGTTATAAACGTTCTCGTTGTACTGTTGTTTACAGTGAACGACATTTAGATGTAACAGACAGCCTGACTGAATTTGGCATCGACTGGCTTTGCTAAACACTGTCTAAACATCGATCATAAGGTCAGCTGGTATTCTGTATCTATGTACAATGAATTTTCATTGACTTGCTTTGACTATGCTACTGCCGCATGAAACAACAGTATGCAACACTCACCTCAAGTTTAGTGGTGATTTCAGAGACTGTAGAGTTTACCATGGCTCGTATGTCACCTAAGAACTGCTCAGGAAAACGGCTTTTTCTTGTCCAGAAAAACTTGTCTGTGTTTTCGAGGTGCTGTGCCATACTTTTGAACTGCAAATAAAATAACCAAATAAAAGAACACGATCAAAACACTCCACATCGTCTTTGTTCCATTTCTTGTGAGAAGAATATCCCGGTCGTTCCTGTGCATCTCTTATCCACGCTAACCATCTACGGATTAACTATTCAACGACTTGTCAAAGACTTTTGGAGTGTAAGGTTATGCAATAGATAACATTTGTGGAGGTACACGTGAAACGATCAGTGATCTTAACAGATCGCTTAGGGCCCGATATTTGGTCAGTGTTTTGAAAGAAAGATCAAGTGTTGCATCGCAAGCGAGCGCATTTAAAAGTGCCAGGTTGATCAGTTGTTTTGAATGCGCTTCTGACTAGAAAGTTGCCTATAACTAAATAAATGGACTTATGCACACTTACTTCTACAATAGCCACTTGTGGGATAGACTTTTCTGGGCTTTGTAGAGGGCAATTAAGACTGGTGTCCTACATGTATGAGTGGCTGCAATGTACTGCAATCATGAATCACTGTCAGCAAATCAGAAAAAGCTTACCATGAGTTCAAAAAAGAACCAAGCATGGGCCATGGCTTTTTCCCTCAGAGGACCACTGGCCACCGCCCACTGTAAAGCTAACTCTTCGTGTACCAGCTGAAAATAAACAATGTCGTTGACAGGTAAATTAATAACTGGTTATATCAAGCATGTAATAAAGATAAAATTTCCCAGACAAAAAGTGCAAAAAATAGTTAGGCATTTCATCTATAGATTGCTGGCATTGCCTTTGTGGATAGTGGAAGTGCAATCAATCAACATTGCAGCAAGCAACAGCGCATTGAGACTGGAGCGAGGAGAAAAAAGCGAAAAGAAACTGGAGAGAGGAGAGAGAAAAGGAGACTGCAGTTGTAGCTGTGACCGACACGTTCAAATTTCTCCAGCCTCCCTCTGCGCATTCACTTCAGGTTTCACCATGCTCGCCCAGCTATTGGCACGAGCTCCCCACTATCCTGATAGGGCTAACAGTCTAGAGCTTCTGCACTGATCCAATACCTTTCTACTGCTACTGCTGCCAGTGCTACGGCCTATGCGAGGGACCCCAAGGGAGCCTGAGCGAGCCTCAGCCATGCTGCTTCTATTACCAGGCATGTTCAAACCCTCAGCTATCACTGGCTCGTCATCATCTATTATCCATTTTCCTGATCCATGTGACTCCAGCTGCTCATCTGTCAGTGTTGCATTCAGTTGTGGATTACTGGTTGACAGCTTCCGCTGTGCCTTACTTTGCAAACCAACTGGGATACTTGCTGAGCGCCCTGGCTCACCTGCAGGGGAGAGAAGAAAAATGTGTAAGACTTTGTCTCCAAGATTTTGAAAGCGCAATGACCTTTGCTTCACATACAGATTTTCACTGCTTAGGAAATATAAATATTGGAAGGATTCTTTAGGAAGTATTTATCTCCCAAGACCACGGAGCTCCATGTCCACGCCTTTGTCTCATCGAAGTTAGCCTTCTGTAATTCTCTGCTGTGTGGCATTCCTAAACATCTACTCCTAAAGTTACAGTCTGTTCAGAATGCTGCTGCGCGCCTGGTGACATCTTCTTCAAAATTTGATCATGTAACTCCTCTGTTGATGCAATTGAATTGGCTCCCCATTGCCAAACGCATTAAATTTAAAATTGTTCTCATAACCTTCAAATGTTTTCATGATCTATTGCCTTTTTACATCAAAGAACTCCTAACTTTGTATTGTCCTGCATGCATGCTTCGATCATCATCTACTTCACTTTTAGCCCGGACTGATTATAACATGAGGACTTATGGTGCCAGGGCATTCGCCACCTCTGCCCTGAACTCTGATGACATTAAAGCTATTATTAATTAATTTTATTATTAATTATTATTCAAAGAGATTGAATTAAAGAATCATTCTTCATTGTCACTGCATAAAGGATGATCTTCAGATGATTACACAGTAGAAGCGAGGAGCACATAATATAGCAAGCCGGTGAATATTCAATACGCAGTGCGCAGAATTCGTAAAATAGCTTCTTTTAATTTGTGGAAGAACTATCATGGTGGTTGTCAGTAGCCTTTGTTCAAATGCCTCTGAATTTTCATGGATAACAATCAAAGGAAGCCAGGTACAGTACTTAGGTCACGATTGGACAACATTGTGCCAGGGTTTGGGTAGCACTTCTCTGGGTGCCACGGGCTTTTCTCGTGCTGTTTCTGGTTCCGATGAATGTACACCAGAGACGTGAGAAACAAAATGCCAGCTATCCAATGGGAAGAGAGGGGACTGTCAGAATACCTGAAGGGAAAAAACAATTCTGAACACAAGAAAGCAAAAATGTACTACATTGACTCCAACCTGCAAAATGATCTGGTGTAGCTGTCGGTGAATGGTTGTAAGGTGCAGAGAAAACGTAAGTGATGTAGGATGCCAGTAATTGATTGCGGCCATGTTCATCCTGGCTGTTTTCCAGCAGTTGATGAAGCCGGTGAACAATCTGTGTCAGTGACTCAAATGCTGCCTGGCCAATGTTCACTGTCAAAATAAACACACAATGTGATTCAGCCTAATGTCCTGGCCTCAGTTGTTCAAATAGTGGATAATAATAATAATAATAATAATAATAATAATAATAATAATAATAATAATAATAATAATAATAATAATCACTTTATTTAAGTCTCAAATCTATCTAGCTGAGCACAGATGCTCTACTAATTGGGGAGACTAAATCAAATCAACTCTAAATAAATCAAATAAAACCAAATGTTGGTCTTTGCGGAGAGGGGAAAACCGGAGTACCTGGAGAAAAACCTCTCAGAGCAGAGTAGGGAACCAACAAACTCAGCCCACTTATGACGCTGAGCCCAGGAATCGAGCCCGGGAATTGAACCCGGGCCACACTGGTGGAAGGTGAGCGCTCTCACCACCATGCCAACCCTGCTCCCCTAACCTTATACTTTATAAACAAAAGTGCCAATTTAAAAGGTAGGAAAAACTGACATAAGTGCACAGAACCACAACAAAGTACTTCTTAATAACGTTTATTCCAGAGATCATAGGGTATCATTCAGGGATCACATCATCTAAAAATAGGAAACAGTGAAGTGCTCTTTAAATCTACCCTCTCTAATAAGCCCCCCATTTGGGAGTCCATTTTTGTAATAAGCCCCAACCCCCCCCCCCCCCCCCCCCCTTTTGGACACAAGATTTTGTAATTATTCCCTCCTATTGTAACAGGGGCTTTTTGGGTGATTAACTTCCATGGCAGAGCGAGAGGTGCCCTGCCACCTTCCGGGATCTTTTTGTGAACTTCACTTAAATCACATCCCGTAACATTCCTCCCTTCTCAGTTTCAGCTGTCCTCAGCTGACACACTATGATTACTACACTGGAAATCGAATTAGTGGCAACTACTTAAGGATTAAAGTGTTATAAACTTGATAGACGAACTGAACTTTCACATCCTAGCCTTGAAACAAAATTGACACTGTCAACAAAATAATATCATAATTCTAAACTTGTTGCATAGTGATTGAATTCATCATTTGAGTTTTATCGACATTCATGACCGGGAAAAATTAATGTGGACTCTCGGGCTCCTTTATACAAATAAAATGTGGGCTTCTCCTGGCCCTTAATAAACCTATGTAACAACTTCACTTTTGACTCTCGTGGATTCTGGAATAATGGCACAAACATCGCAATTGACTAAAAAAGACTTCAAATCGTTGCTTGAAATTGAGAACAACAACACCATTAACACGCTCATGGCCAAAAAGACTTCTACTGTTCAGTAACTACCAGTGAAAGTTCTATCTTGTGACTCTTGTGACTCCTGTTTAATCCCACTTGCCTTCTTGATGGAATCTTTCTCTTAACGTTTGAGGGATCCAGCTTCTAATTGCATCCATTCCGGGGTTCTGTAACTAAGCGAGTACGCAGGGACTTGCTCCTTGTTGACGGTCCGGTTATTATTCAGAGTATTTGGTCTCTGAGGGAGTCTGACTCTGTTCATTCTTCCTTCTTGGCTTTGTTTTCATCATTCGCTTTCTTGCTAAATCTTCAAGAGTTCTCCGGATCCATTTGATACCATGGTTCTCCACCAAATGTAACAGGGGCTTTTTGGGTGATTCACTTCCATGGCTGAGCCACCTTCCGGGATCTTTTTACATCAAGTGGACCAGAGCTTCGTTCAGGAACATGGCATTTATTGTAGATCAGGGGCACCCAACGAGCCAAATCAACCAAAAACTGTAAGAAGGCATTTTTAAGTACCTTATGGTGTTTGAAAACTGTTTAAAGTGATGTTTTCATAAGCCAGAAGAAGTTCATCTGCTTGGATAGCCCGAAAAATTTAGGGAAAATTTTTTCCTTTAAGAAAATTCAAGCTGAAATGAACTTTTCATGAACTTTCTAGGGAACTAATTTCTTTCCGAAAATGTTAGCCGATGTTTTTGATTGCCCAAAACAGCAATTATGACCTTTCTGAAAACCTCAGGGACTACGATTTCCCAATTGCAAATCTTTTAGGCCACATTTTAGATACGAAAATCCGAGTGCACTCTTTAATCGACGCCGAAAGCCCAAGGCGAATTACCCTCCACCGAACAGATACATGTAACTACTGAAACTTGTCGTTGGGTGCCCCTGTGTAGATCTTGACTCATTTCGTTACAGGCAAAACTCAAAGCTCTAACTGACAGGTGAATTGTCACGTGCTAATTCCGACCAATAATATTTCAACAGCTCATTCACTTACATAAGCTTAGTGAATAGAAAAAAATTCTCACTCTTCACACCTTTACAATTTAAAGCTCATTTCTCATTCCAAAGATGTTCTTATAAAGGCAGGTGGAAAACACCTAAATGAATCGCTTCATAATCAGCAAGACTTTGATTTTTGCAAACTTCACTTAAATCTAGTTTTACAGAAAAATGCCCGTAACACTATTCCCTCTTACGAAATACACTTTATGCGGCCCTGTTGGTTTGTGTTTAAATAAATATACCATAAAGCACACAATACTGTTTCCTGCTCGGGATTTAATAATATCGTTTTACTGCAGTTGTTTGAGATTTGTAAAGAAACTATTTAACACGAAAATGGCGTGTTGAAAGATTTGAAATAAGTTCCCCCGTTAATAAGGTCTGAAATTAAATAAGCCCCCTGGGGGTTAATAGAGCTTTTACGGTAGCTATTATCTTTTTTATGACATGCAACACAACACCAAATGAAAGTACTGCTTAGTAGATTTCATTTCAATGGTCACACCTCAGTGACTCAAATCAGCGTTTAACTCTTGGAGAAAAGGTTAATACAAACAGATGCTTACAATCAATACAACCAAGTGCTGAGGAGAGATCCTGGAAACGAGGTTGGCGCTAATAAACTTCACCCCTTTGTTCCCAGACAATTTGCCTGTTGAATTGGGATGAATTCACCGCATTTGCGATGTATAATTTTTTAAAAACTGGCGTCAAATCAAAACACAAGTTTTCTGCGAAATCAAAGGTACCTCCGAAATTGTTATTTGTATAGGTAATCACATGATTTTGAGTGCAATTTGGAATAAATAAGCACGAGTAAATTTTTTCAAAGACTCACAAAATTCAGGCGAGTGCAATTTGTGGTCTTTGAAAAAATTTACAAGGGCTTATTTATTCCAAATTGCACGAGAAAAATCATGTGATTACTTATTAATAATATACATGAAAAAATTGCGATATAGCTTCTTAACGTTGCAGAAGCAACGCAACGAAGCTAAGGTGAACCAAAACAACAGTTTTCTCGATGTTTTTAAAGCGTTTTTAGCTGTAAAAACTGGCTAAATTACAGGCTATAGCTATAAGGCTACTTTGTTTGCTAAGTGTCTATCAAGTGCTGTAATCATTACCTTCAGGCTTTCTAGTTCGTTATCTTCGCCTTGTTTGTCCTTGTTTGTTTATTAATCTCGGCGTCACTCCATCAACGGACTCGTAATTCCAGTTACGTCGGTAATTCCCTTCTCTTGACACCACTGTTTCCAAACAGACAGCTAACATACAGTGCTTTTCGCAGCTGTTTCTCCTTTTAGAGCTGTTTTGCAGCTTCTCTGCTGTTATTGGGGTCACGAAGAAAGAAAACCTGCTCAAAAAGCCAGCCATTGTTTTGGCTCGCAGAGTCGCTTGCAGCTCTTCAGACTTTGCGCCATTCAGAGGCTGCGTTTGATTGGCTCAATTGCAGCGCCTTTGTTTATCAGCCAATCAGAATCCTCAGTTTTTTACCTTGTTTTGCACTGTATTTCCTTTTTTCTGCACTGAATTACCTTTTTTCTGCACCGGTGTTTCCTAAAAACTGCATTTCTCTTGGCCAATCAGAATCAAAAATTTTTTCATGTATATTATTAAACCTGGAATACATTTACATTTCGTACACCTCTGCTATCGGCCATGCACCAATTGGCCTGAGTAAACTAGAGTCTGCAGGCCAGGCCTAAACCATTTATCCCCACAATTACTAGTAATCTCGAAATATGACTGGCTACGGTATTTGCTGTTATTGATAAGAGTCTAGTCAACGCTACTCACAAATTGGTTGTAGATTAATTTTTATCAGTAGAAAGATCATTGATGAGCTAAGAGTTACGGAATTAAAGCCTCCCTCAGTGAATCAGCAGAGCATATTCTACGAATTCAAATGTGATTTGTGTAATAAAAATTATATCGGTTACACATGTCGCCACCTCCATCAACGTGTTGAGGAACATAAACATTCCGTAATCGGGAAACACTTCGAGGACGAGCATAATTTATGGCTGTCGAACCTGCGAGAGAATTTTAAAATTCTTAAGAAATGCCAGAGCAAACTGGAGTGTTTAATTTTTGAAATGCTCTTGATTAAGAAGAAAAGACCGAAGCTCAATACCCAAAGTGACACTATTTGCGTGAAAATCTTTGTGTGAACACGCTCATGATATTATTTCATTATTTGCATTCTTGTCATTCACAATTACACACCTATTTCTGTATAATTATATATAACGTCAATTATGTTAATGTCTCCACATTCGACAATGATGACATGAGGACGTCATGTAATGTTTTTATCGTTAATTTTTCTTTTGAAATGTTTTAAATTTCTAAATCTATCTTTACCAGATATTTACCTACAGTTCCTGATATGATAGGTGGCCTGACAAGTAGCAAAATAAGTTTGTCCAAAATAAGGTACAGAAACCTGACCAGAGGTTCCTCTCGTGCCTTGGACAGGTCAACAATGCTTTTCCTCAATACAGTCTCCAGATTTCCTTCAGATGATCGGCTTGGTGAGGATGTTACACGTCCCTCCATTTGATGGCAAGTCTTCAGGAACTTGTGAATATGTAAATCCTGCAAGTGACAAGGTATTTAAGCTCTCCTCTCAGCTCTCAGCAGTTCTCTATATTTTTGGTTGATGATAAGTTAACCTTAAGAGCTGGATTATTTTTTCAACCATGTTTAGTAGACATTTTTTTCGTTCGTCCGTTCGTTTGTTCGTTCGTTCACTCGCTCGCTTGCTCGTTCGTTCGGTCGTTCATTCTTTTATCTGACAACTTCTGTCTTCTTCTGTCAAGCCCTACCTGAAAATAAGCCTCTACATGTACATGTATAAGAAGCATTCAAATGACTATAAGCACAGACAATTCAATATTTACCTGTGGATGAATGGACGACACGGCCCTGACGGCAACATTGAAAACACCTTTGTGGCCCTCCACCCATTTCATACCAGGAAGCTGAACCTTCAGAGAACAAGGCACACACTAAGTTCATTCAAAAACTGTTCTGTGTTCACATTCAACTGTCTTGATAACTTGATAGGAGGCAGCATCTTCAGTGTTAAGGATATATGTAATCAAAGAAAGCACCTGCTTGTATTAGTTTTTTGATGACTGTTATTCTTGCAGCACATGCAAATATAAAAGCTATTTAGTATTTTTAGTGTTTTCATTGATTTATGTAGTGATTCTCGATAACTATAAAGCTATAATACTCTGATGACCATACATATTGAGAAGATGGGAGTGAATAAAAGAAATTGAGTTACAAAGCAGGAATATCATGTGGTTGCGCCTATAAAAAACATAAGCATTGGCAAATGAGATAGCCAGCATTATTGCATTATATTATTGCCTAACTTGGACATTGCTTAGAGAAATAAAATTCTGGCTTCTGGAAGTCCCACTCATACAAACAATTTTTTTTGTCTCCTCTTCGAGTACAAGAAAGCAGAAATCTGCACACTATGCCAATTATTTGAAAAAATTTACAGTCGGCTATCATGATCACACAGAGTGAGTTGGGTACCTCAGGTGACAGCATACTGTAGCTTGGAGGTGGCTTCTCCAATGAAACAGGAAGTTGAAATTCACCCAGTGACAGCCGACCATCCTTCAGAGCTGGGATCCACTGTGAGGAGTCCAAGAGAAAAATGTGTCAACTGACAACTTCTTACAGTAAAAAGTGGCAGTCGTAGTGGCACACTACACTGTACCTTCTTGCTGAACTTTCCACTGTGTAAATAACTGAAAAAATGGCTACCCTTGGGTACTAACAGCTACTAGTACTTAAACTCGGAGCTTGCCAATGATGTACCAGTCTTGGTTTTTTCAACACTGCCAACACTTCTCGGACTCCAAATCAATCAACATCAGACTTTAGGATTTACAGGATTTACAACTGAAGGACTCAGACCATACAACGTAACTGACCTATGTCAAATTTTAGGTTGTTGTTTGATTTTGCTTGGAAATGAAACAAAAATCAGTGGAAAAAAAAATACCGGACAATGTTTTTCAAATGAATTGCTTGCAGTTCCCATGCAAAAAGTTTGACAAAACCGAGCAAAATAAAAAAACGACCTAAAATTTGACATACAATGTAGGTCGGTTATGCTCCGAGCCCTTCAACTAATCCAAACATACCGTGTATCCAATAGGTGTTTCAATAGGCCCTTTTTCATCAGGTTTCTTTCCTGTTGAACAGCTGATGTGATAAAATGTAAAAAGCAGGTGGTGTTCAACTGTCAAATGAGCTGGTAACTTGATTTTCACTTCTTCATAAAAGTCTGGAGCCCTAAAATCAAAGACAGGAATTCCCCAAACTTAATCAGTTTGTCGATGAACTTTTAAAGTTCATTAATAATGAAATGATTGGGATGGCAGTGTTAATAGTATTGTCCACAAACTCCAACATCTTAATTCTCACTTCTTTTCACTTCTCCAAGAAAAAGTTGTATGTATAGTTATGCACAGGAATAAGATGTTATAATGTTCTCAAGTAGTGAAAATTCTATAAACCCAAAACAACAAACACTAACATCAATTGAAACATAAGTGACAGTAAAAAATGATAACAAACTTAAACAACAATCAAAAACAAAGTAATCAGAACATGCCATACTTATTGTGATAAGTTACAGCTGTCCACGCCTCTGATTGCATAGCAGCAGTACTTGATTTGCCAAACAAACACTACAAAGAAGTAGAGAAGGGGAGGTGACCAAATCAGGGCTGTCATGGTTATGAATAACAAAAGCCAGATGTGTATGCGATATGCAATTTTAGATGCATAAAAAATTTATGTGGTTACACGTACAGTGTATTATGCACATTGTTTCTGCATCTGCGTTGTTTGCTCATCTTAGAGCTGCACTGTATTTTGAGTTCGATCCTGGGCTACTTTGATGAACATGTAGCAATTAACAATACCACAGTTAACAGTGACATTCTTGGCTACTTGTTGCACATCATGCCTACTTAAATTAGTGATGACCCTGTCACATAATGTGTAGACTTAAGCACTGTATTAAAATCAATCTCTGTCTAGTCATAAGCAATGAAGTCAGAGATTAAGAATACCAGGAGAACCCAGGCAGATGTAGCTTATCAGTCAACTGTACAAGCTGTCTCATTTAATAAAATAAGAAATAATTACTGGTACAGTACTACCCGAAAGTATTGACCCATTTTCCGCATTCTGGCCACAGGGCCTCCACGCGTCATTGACACGGTATTCCCGCATCTAGCCTCTTCTTTACCTAGGTGGAACTGCAGAGAATCTTCACCCCGCCATGGCAGGATTTAGACGAGGTAATACCTCAGTAATGAGAAAGACGTATCACCTTTGAATAGCCTTTTGTTTCCTTTGTTTTCAGGTTCATATAGGTGTCACAAAAAGGTGACAACTGAGTGCGCTTGAAAGTTTCTGTGCTGGATTTATCTATTTATCATGAATGCGTGAGCTGCTCAATCATGTAAACAGACTAGTTAGTGTGAATTTAGAACGCATATCAGAGGGCCGGTCACAAATCTTGTTGAAGAGGCCTTCCAAGGGGTAGAAGTGACAAGTGACATGCCTCTGCAAATATGGCAGAAAACACGTGACTGTAAGTTTGCCACAGCGACAGTTCACTTTCCATTCCTCTTTGATTTCTTTGCGAAAGTGAAATTTGTCTGTAACAAACAAGCGACAGAGTTGAAAACGAGCGACAAAGCGACACCATACCACTCCTAGGAAGGCCTCGTTGAATGGCTTAATGATAAAGAAAGCTTTGAATTGATAACCATTCTGTATGTAAACTACAAGCAAACTGATTGCCTGACAACATTTTAAAAGCGAATAGATAACCCACCATTACACACAGAAAGTAGCCAAATGGTAAACAATACAACCATTGTGAACTAGGCACAGACTAAAGCGATCTAAAACAAACTATTAAATTTAGCTTAAAGTTTGCGAATACAAACGAAACCATAAAGGTATAACATTTTATTATTTGAGACGTTTGTTTACCGCTATTTTTATCACTCACTGCAAAAATATTTGCACGCAAGTTCTGAAAGATGTCACGTGCTAGGCAACCTAGGTGATCATATTTCATCATTCGGCGGATTTCACGCCTCTTAAAGATATTTCAGAGCAACATTTCGAGTAGTTTTGCCAGCGTGGAAGAAAACATTGTTTACCTATTTGCTACAATTAATGTAAACATTAGCTAACAGCGCTTGTTCAAAGCCATAAGTATTAAAAAAACAAAACAGAGCAAAAAACAGCAAGGAAAATCTTTAATCTTGTGATGGCATTTCGTTTACACATGGGTGTCTTCAGACAAGAAATAACCTTGTGCACCGGTCAAAAGAAAATAATTATAATTGCTCCTTTCATTTTTGGTTCGATCGTGTCATGATCAGATAATGCTAGCCATTCAAGCGGTGTACTAATGGATGGAGAACTTTTCTAAACGGCTGATCCAAACCCTTCGAAGGGAAGGGAACCCCTTCGTTAAAAATTTACGTTTTCACTTGAGAGGTCACACGCATGTGTGCAACTTGGGTTAATGCTTTCCTCGCAAGCAAGCGAAAACCAGGCTTCTGCTTACCATGTTTGATGCTTTTACATGTAAACAATGAATGTGAAAATTATTCTTCATAATAGAAAATAATTATTATTCACTATTGTTATTTGCCGAGGTATTACCGCATCTTTTTTTTACTGCGGCAATGGTCCATTTAGGTTGCACTCGTCTTTACCTCGGTTTTGCCATTTGACCACTGCGGCGGACGCAAGGTCGGACCACGTGGGAAAGACGAGGCATGACTGCATTCCAATGGGTCAATAGTTACAGGCGGTACTGTATGCCCTGATATTAGTCTTACCTCAAGTGGAGCCATTTCTTCCCCTGCAAGGAACTGTACTTTCACTGCAATGTTCCTGGCTGACGTACTGCGACTAGTGTAATTGACACTCAAAGGGTACACATAAAGCAAGTTTCTGAAAATATGTAGTTCACAAGGTAAATGCCCATTATTTTAAATGCATGCAAACTATCAGTCTGAGGTTTACGATACAGTCCATAAAAATTAAAATTAATGTGTTGAGAAAAGGTTTAAAACTACATGTAAAGGCAGTAATCTCAAGAAAACTGTCTAACTGTCCGTTAAAATGCATTCAGATGGCTTACTTGTATGTGAGGTAAGGTGTAAACACTTCTTTGGGGGCAAATTCCTCAATTTCTTTGGTTGGTCGACCCTGTCCATCTGGGTATGGGTTCACCTGAAAGCAAGTACACTGTACATCATGGAACGCATGTGTAACAAACAACATCACATCACAAGCTACAGTGTAGGGTAATTAAAACCCACACAACTATTAGAAACCTGCTATTCTAGAATCAAAAGAGTTAGGTGAGATCCACATGTATGAAGTGTAAATTTATACAATTATTTAGTCTTACAACTTAATATACACTATAATATTTATTTACTAATAAATGAAACAACACCATTACCCTTTGGTGTATAGCATGAAAGACATGATTATAATTTAATTTAATAAGTTTCCAACAAACATTTAGATTCCATTTTGTCAACTCCTCTTCATGTTATATGTACAGAGTATATTTTACAGGCAAAAACATCATTGTAAGAAGCTGTGTTGCCAGGAAATTGAACCTAATTTTTACCTTTTCATTACTGATATATAATGCATTTTCAATAAATAAAGTACTGACAATACTTTTGTATCCTCATGAGTAGTAATAGGTCGACATTTTGAGTACCTGGTGTAACTCAGAAGTTAAGCAGTATGGAGGTTTGTCTCCAGGAGGGGAAATGTCAAGCTTCAGTGTTCCTGTGGGACATACACAGGTGATTGGCAAGAAACTTACAATAATTTCAAAATGTGTCATCATTATTCAGTCTGCTGATACAAATTAACAACTGTTCCAAGCATAAAACAATACTGAGGCACAGATAAGTGGCATTAGAGCTCGTCATTAAACAAAATTAATTTGGGAAAACCCTTAATTGCTATTCTTGGTTTGCATGACACACAAGTATATCATGCAAACAAAAAATAATATCACTTACCATTCAATAAATGAAGTCAAGAAATTGAGATATTGTAGAAGAGTAATAAATAAACAATGCGTCCAAGTTTCAGGGCTGTGCAATATTCCAAACTCAAGTTATTCGGTAAAGGGTCTCACTCATTTATAGTGTTTAGTATGGAGATGCCATAGAGGCACCAACATGGTGGCTGGATATCCAGTGGAGACATCTGGAGTTTAGTGTGGCTCTCTCAAAACATGTTTTCTCTCTGCTAAACTTGAAAACATTCATATAGACACTTCTCTTAACATTATTGGTTATTCAGAACTTGAAAACACAAGGCAAATTGATATTTTCATGTATGTAACATGTCTCTCACAAACAATCCAGATGTCACACATTGTGGAAAACTTCCAAATTCAAACTGCTCTATTTTTTTTTAAAGCAAGCTACTAAGCTGAAAACAAGCCAGCAGATACATCTTTAAAAATGTCTTTTACATGATGAAGGTAAAAACTCAAAATTTTTAACTTAATTTTTTTGTGACGTCAGTTGCAAACCACCAATTTAAAGCAGTGCTTGTTGTCTTTTCAAGGGTTAACCTTTTCAGTGCAGTGCAGGATTTATAACTTTACCTCAATGGCTTTATTAAAACAAAAACAAAAAAACTTGAACAAGATGTGTAGGAGGCAATAGTACCTTATTGCCAGAACTGGTACATGTACAGTGTACCTATAACAGGTGTAAATAGCATAATTATATTAATGAGATAATTATGCATTTGAAAATTACCTGGAATGCACTTGAGACGTTTTAATACTGATGATGGTCTTTTCAAGTCAGCTAAGAATTTGTACAAGTCATCATCTTTCAGTTTATCTGTTTCCTATACAGAGTCAAAAGAATGATTCAAGTAGGTTTGTATAATAATAATATATCTACTTTCAATATACAGTATTACATGTATTATATGACTGGCTTTCAGCGGTCAAGATGAATCAATTCTCCTGCAGTGATTGGCTACCCGTGAGGTCAAGATGGAGCCATCTTGACCACTCAGGATACAATGTAGCTGTTTGTCCTGTTTTAATTTTACTGTCTTTTAATAGCATCCCTTGAGTCATACAATAAATCCTTTATGGACCAAGCTTGTTCAGTCAAGATGGCGGGATATTGGCCTTGTTCTTTTTTTGTGTGTTTATGGACCTCAAGTTCCTCTCGGTCCATAAACACGCAAAAAAGAAGAAAAAAAGAACTTGGCCAATATCCACCATCTTGACCTAATGGTTGGCCAATAACCCATATTTATTGTTTATACTACATTTAAATCTTTTAGACTTGGCTTAATTCGTGTACGCTGTCTTCATATGTGGGTGTAATTCCCTCTTTCAAAAGAAAGCTACTACTGAGCAACACTTTCATGCATTACTATTATTTTTTAATTGTTATAAGGAAATTTAAACTTTTGAAGAGACCTGTCACAAGATCAGTCCTGGAATGGCATGAAAGAAACTGAGCAGTACTTTCATTTCTACTTAACAGTTTACAACTGAAGGTTGTTCCGCAAAAGGGGCGTATACATGTATCATGTTTTTGCCTTAAAATCCAAATCTCTCTAAATTGACTCTACTTTGGCTTACAGACTGGTTATGGTGTCAGAAATGAGGTTCTGCAATTATTTTGTGATTTAAAGGCCTTGATTCAGCAAATTAGCAAATGACTTTTGCCTACAACCGGAGCAACTCAAAACAAAAGAAGTCAATCATGCATCAGATCCTTTTGTTTCTGTTTCTTGAGTTTTTGGGAAAAGTCATAAGCTAATCCTTCAGATCCTAGCTTTCTAATCGCAAAATAAGTAATAGAGCTTCAATTCTCACACCAATTCTAGTTTATATGCCAAAGCAGAGTGAGTTTAGAGATATTTTGGATTTTAAGGTAAAAAAGCGATATACGCTGTATGCCCCTTTTGCAGAACACCCTTCAATTATTGTACAGTACCCTTCACAGGCTGCTTGCCCCTTAGTGATTTTAGCTTTAAAGTGTATGTTGGATAATTCATTTCTTCTAATGCAGAAGAAGCCAATTACCTGTTTGAAGAAACTGCTGACAGTGAGAGTGACTGGTCTAAAGTTAGTGAGATCAGGAACTACTTCAAATTCAAAGCCATCACCAAGATGAACTGACTTGCGTGCCTCATACACGGACCCCCGACTGGAACGCAGCATTGCAGATGGTCCATCTACCATACCAGATTGCTGCTAACCAAAAACGAAATTATCCACAGTTCTATACTTTTAACAACCAGCCAGGATGAATCATGACAAAAACACTAAATTCAATTTAACAATTTCCTGGATAAAAATTTGTCATAAAAATACACCTGCAACAACACCTGGTAAAACTACACTGTATTAGGCTTGTGCATGAATTACTGAAGTGTGGCCAGTCAAAATGTGCTCATGGCCTTATGAAAGCTACTGTGTTAACATACACTGTATTAAGCTGCAAAAATAATGGCTGTCTAACAAACTAACACCACTCGCTGTGGATCTCACACCATGCGCTTCAACCTGCACATACACCGTATGATATCTTTGATAAATCCTTTGGCCATTAGCCACAAAACAAAAATAATTGATTCACTTTTTCAACAATGTGTACCTAAAATTGCCAATAACTACTCATTAAACTATAAAATAATGTTATATGGCAGGCCAAAAACCAAATCAAACACTGTGTCACTGTCTGTGAGAGAATTTTGAATGTTCAAATGGCATGAGGTACAGCCTGAGGACAAAGTGTGCATGATAAGTTATGACTGCTTTTATTTGACAACTAATTTCACTTAAATCCCACCATGGACAAAGTACTAATAAAAAATAATGATACTGGTCTTAATGCTACAATGTAACTACACATACCCTTCTGTTAGGAGAATTAACTGCTGTAGTGTCTTTCTCTTGAATAGATCCAGTGTCAGGATTTGTTGTCTTCCCTGTTATGATGTCCACCAGATGAATAGCAGTCCATGCAAATGGCATGTGATACTTGCCAAGCCTGTCACAGTTTGACACTGCAGCTATTCGCATCTTGTCTCTATGCTACGGATTAAAACAAAATTATGCAAAACAAGATTCACACACATAGGTCTGGATACATGTAAGTCAATGGCTACTAAAAAATACATTTCACGGTTTTATTGATCTGTATTTTTTTTATAGTTTTGTTATGAGGTTAATCGTGGGCTTGGTCATTTTGTGAGCCAAGTTGAGTTAACAAAATAAATGAATAAATATGATTTTGTGAACATCTACAAACAGGTATTACCTACATGTACTAGTTGTAAACACCAGCACCTTGGCTGTGACTGCTTCAGCTGATTCTACTATTTACTCATTTACTTCACTGCAACAATTACAACAGTTACTATAATATCAATGGAGAGTCCTATTGTTTGTGAAAACAATGGAGGTTGTGATCACTCTGGAGAAACTGTTTGCTCTTTTGATAGGTGTCAAGGCAGTGTTAATTGGAAGAATTTAGCCAGTGAAACAAACCATCGAAAAAAAAAAAAAAACCAAACAAACAAACAAACAAACAAAATCGATTTGTTTTTCTTTGCAAAATGTAATTTTGGTAGTTGAGCATGTATTTTTGCTTCAAACAAATAAGACATGTATTTGTTTTCTTTTTACTTCAATATTGGTCTTAAAGACACAGTGTTATTAAGGATTTATAAGCAAAAAATAATGTAAACAAGGTAAAGTAACTTAATGCACCTAAACTAACCTTAGGGTTTTCAGTATCTTTCATGTATGGGTCTGCACATTCACTGATGTCTCCTTGTTGAAGAACTTTCTCCAACTTAATGACCAGGAACACGTCTGTTGATGGGTAAGTGATAGAGAATATTGCCGAGCGGCTAAGAGTGGAGACATCAGTGCGTGGATTGTGCTCTTTCACCAACTTTCTGCACCACTCACTGTTCATGTCAAAGTAGAAGTTTTCTGATATCTGATGCAGAGTAAACAGAGAAAAGGAAGAACAGCAGACAGTGATTATTACCATTAAGCAATTCAATTAATGTGCACTGTAACGCACAATGAACAATAATTGAAGGGCTGAGAGCATAAACTGCCTATGTGTAATTTTAGGTTGTTGTTTGATTTTCCTCGGAAATGAAACAAATTTTTGCATGTGACTTGCAAGCAATTCGATTCAAAAGCATTTTCCAGTATTTTTATTCACTGATTTTTGTTTCATTTCCGAGCAAAATCGAAAAATGACCTAAAATTACACATAGGCAGTTTATGCTCTCAGCCCTTCATATGTCTGCCTTATTAACATGCATGAAGCAATGCCCAAGGGTATTCTTTATGCGGAATGTGCCTTTTTGACTCAAAAACAGCCCACAAGATGCCCATCCGACTTGGAAATGGTCAACTTTTTTAAATGCAGCGCTTATTACCAGTGTTTTGCTTACTGATAGTGCTTAAGAAGCTTCCTTAGCTGGAAAACAGTGCGCAACATTCTGGTTTGACTTAAAAACAGCACACAGCAGCCTTGGTTAACCTTAAGCCAGCGCGCATAGATTTTGTCCGACTTGAAAACAGCACTCAAAAGATTTAGGGTTATTGTTAAGTTTAGAGTCAGGGTTAACATTAGGGCTAGGGTTAGCATTGGGGATTAGGGCTAGGGTTAGAGTTAGGGTTAGGGTTAGAGCTAGAGGGTTAGGGTTAGGGTTAGAGCTAGGGTTAGGGTTAGGGTTAGGGTTAGAGCTAGGGATAGGGTTTGGGCTAGGGCATTGCAAATGTTAACATTAAAGTAAGCGGCGTATTTTGAGTCTTGTGCACAGGTTTCTTGGTTTCTTGGTTCCTCTGAAATGAAAAGAGCGCACAGGTTTCTTGGTTGATTCTTAATTCTTTCGGTAAGGCTTTGGCCGATATAAGTAAAGTGTTCAAGAGGGTGTTTTGGTTGAAAATGGCATACAGCAGGATCGGACTTGATTCTAACTCAGTGCTTAAAAAGCTTGCTGTCGGCTGAGAAATAGAATAAAATATTAAAGACTGCTGTTTTTACTTGAAGATAGCTTTTGGCCACTACCAACAACTTCTGTTTGTGAGCAACACCGAAAATTTGAGTTAATGATGTTCAAGGGCAAAATTAAGAGTTAAAAGAGTAAGCTGTTTCCCGTCAGTTTCCGCTTTGAAACAGAGCTTTGACTGGCATTTCGCGTGCTTTGGTCATTATTGAAACGATTTTGAAGGATTCATTTTCGTCGTCAAATGGAACCATTGGAATGAAAATCGTATCACAAATCAACATAAATGACGACAGTGAAAAAATTGAAACAAAATACTTAACTATTTTTGTTGGCTTCAAGACGTAAATATTTGCATAAGATGTGAAATTTAATCTGTATCGTCTGATGCGTAACACAACGACTTGTTAAAATGTCTCGTGTGCAAATACTTTTTTGCTGGTGTTTATCTCACTTGAAAATATATGTTTTGCTGATGTTTACAAGCCTCCGTAGAATCAAAATAACCGAGTTGATTGACGCAAAACTGATTTATATGTTGAAATTCGGCAGCATGTCTCCCTGTGTTTAGATAACAACTTGACGACCCACCACGAGTAGTATTTTCCACACGCACCCAGGATTGTCGTCAAGATACTCATCGAAAACAGATGGACCACTCGTCATGCTGATTTGCCCTCTCTTGGATGAATTCTCCGTAATGTTTCTGAATTTTGACGAACTGTTTCATGGCTTCGATGGCCCGCGAGACAGCGCCCACTTCGGCCGCAATGAATTGTGGGAATGTTATACCGCCGTGAGCAAAAGACACTCTGCAAACATCACTGAGCTTTTCGCCTGTAACTCCAAAAACACCTCTCCTTTTCGCAAATTCTAGCATGGCAACCTTTCAGAAATGGACCAAGACTAGCAAAACCGAGCTGCTTTTGAGACGAGAGATGTTTTCATAGTTTTTTTCTGCCTGGCTCTTAATCTCTACTCCCAAACCGGAGAGTCAAATTAATCCCTCTCTTCATGGTTTGGCAAGTAGAGAAAACACAACTGGCTTCTTTCAGACTTGTGGATCTAAAGACTTCATGATGTCCTTTGACCACCATGTGAACAGGCAAACTGATATAATTTGATTAAACCAAACAAGCTAGTGCGGATCGAGTCGGGAGCTTCGGCAGACAAGTCGCATAAGTACCAGTGTTTTAACCGCCAAAACTTTTAGCTACGTCACACTCTGGAACAATCCTTTCTACCTGTCAATCATTTCATGTCCAGTCTCAGTTTTACCCTTCAGTTACGAGCATTTGGCCGTTAGTTTTCAAATAAAGAATACCCTTGGGCATTGCTTCATGCATGTTAATAAAGCAGACATATCAAGGGCTGAGAGCATAAACTGCCGATGTCTAATTTTAGGTCGTTTTTCAATTTTCCTCGGAAATGAAACAAATTTTTGCTTGTGACTTGCAAGCAATTCAATTCAAAAACATTTTCCAGTATTTTTATTCACTGATTTTTGTTTCATTTTCGAGCAAAATTGAAAAATGACCTAAAATTACACATTGGCAATTTAAGCTCTCAGCCCTTCAATTGATCTGCATTAATTTATTTTGTCTCTAATCTTTGAATGCTTATTTCACAAAAGTTATGGCCAGTACTCAATTTTATCACACTGGTAGTGGATATGACTTTATTACAGCGACATACTTTGAAATGAAACATACCGGTACATAACCAGAATGAAGACAGTCACACTGAGGTTAAAACTATTGTACAGTGTATATACAAAGTGCACCTTTTTCTTCACTCTTCCATCATACAGAGCCATTGAGGCAAATATTGGCTCAACTTCTAACTCCAGCCTGAAATTAGAAAAAAGAGGCCACAACTATTATCATACATGTACATTGATTCAATAATGCCAGGAAGACAGTACAGTCTCAAGAATACTTGAACAAAACAGCAAACTTTCTCCCTGCACTAACACAAAGGACAGATTAACACATAATACAGGTAATAATAAAAAATACACATTTTAACACGTTTACATCTATAATAATTAATAATAATAATAATTTATTTACTTAGTATAGTGCCTTTTAACATTAAAATGATCAAAGTGCTTTGCATGAATTTAAAAATAAACATTTTAACACTCTTACATCTATAATAATTAATAATAATAATAATTTATTTACTTAGTAAATAACTTCATTTGATTTCATTTCCGCAGTTCATATATGATTCATTTCAAATATCATTCACACTCATTTCTTTCACAGGAACTTATGAACCCACAATTGACCTTCTCCCAATGTCAGTGGCTTCATAGCTCAGTTGGTTAGAGCATCGCACCAGTAATCGTGAGGTCACGGGTTCAAACCTCGTTGGAGTCCTGAATTTTTTTCAGGCTTCTTTTCGCAATTGCATAAATTGCATTCACAACTGCGAGGATCATTCTTCATTTGATTTCATTTCTGCAGTTCATATATGATTCATTTCAAATATCATTCACACTCATTTCTTTCACGGGAACTTATGAACCCACAATTGACCTGCTCCCAATGTCAGTGGCTTCACAGCTCAGTTGGTTAGAGCATCGCACCGGTAATCGCAAGGTCACGGGTTCAAACCCCATTGAAGTCCTGAATTTTTTTCAGGCTTCTTTTCGCAATTGCATAAAATTAATTGCGTTCACAACTGCGAGGATCATTCTTCACTTGATTTCATTTCCGCAGTTCATTATGACTCATTTTATATATCATTCACAATACAATAACTATAACGAATTATAAGAAATATCCATAAAACCTAATACTAAAATATACACAATTGACCACCCCCCAAAGAAATATATATATTAACTATATTAACCCATTGACTACCGCAGGTTTTTACATTTTTGGAGTGATTTTCCACCTATAAATGATGAATAGCAATTCGTGACTCTTTATTTGAACTACCAGGGAAAAGTGGTGCTGTCCTAAGCCACTGGAGGCTCAAGGTTTCTGAAAACGTCATTTTGACGTAGCTATTTTTTATGCGTGAAGCGACAACAATGGCCCAAGTTCGGTTTGCTTGCGATTTCTGCTAAATTTACAGCCATTTTTCATCTTTAGCGGCTGCCTGATGAGCATCATTAAGCGTGACGGTAGCTAAGAGTCCACTTTCTCAAAGAATCGAGCAAGGTGATGTACTTTGTTGTTGAATTTGGCTTGTTACTCGACGAACTGGGAATTTGGCCGGTCGAACACTTAGTACCTTTGGGACTCGACTATTGATGAATTTCTCGACCTACCGCCACATATTTTGGAATTTCTATGTACTGAAGATGACCACGAGCAGGAAATTTTGGCGGTAGGTTGGAGTGGCTAATTGTGAAAGAATTGGGGGAAGGAACGGGCGCTATCAAAAATTCTCGTTAGTTCCCAGCATGCAATGCGCTCAAGATGTTGAAAATGTCGGGAAGGCCCGAATGCACTGGAACAAAAGGCTGTATCTACGCTCGGGAGAAGAATATGAACAAAAAAAGTCATTTCTAAGCTAGAAAAAGGACTGAATTTCGTTATGATGGTTGAATTTTGGTTTTTGGACGATGATTTCCCTAAAAAACATGAAGGCAAAAAGGGGCATTTTTGTTGTTTCTCTTTGACGTTAAAAACGGCCAGTTTCGTTCTTGTCCAAACTCAAAAGGCCATATTTGGTAAAAATTGCTACGTTTCTTGCATTTATTGGATATCCAAATTTAAAGGGCATTCCATTTCGTGCTCACAACTAACAGTTAAGGCAATATTCGTGCGATTGAGAAAGTTGCAATGTTTTGAAGCATGGGAGTTTTTTACGGCCGGTTTTGGCTGGCACGGGTGCCAATGGGTTAAGCAGAGCTTCTGATAGGTTGCGGGAAAAAAGTTCAATTTCGCGGGATTCGCTGAAAATTTGGCCGATATCGTGGAATTTTCACAGGAAAAAGTCAAAATTTGCGGAAAAATTGGCCGATTTCGCGGGATTTTAGAAGAAAAATCAAATTTCGAGGGAGATTCAAGGGCAAATTCGCGGGAACATCGGCCGATTTCACCGGAAATTTGGGGCAAACTTCATGGAGAAACAATCAGTAAAAAACAGCTGATTTTGTTGGATTGTTTGGCAAATTTCGCTAAAATCGATCAATTTTGTGTCGATGTGACCAGCGTTGTTTAACATGTTTTTAACACAGATAATCACTTGCTCTTTCAACAACAATGCACTCGAGAAATGCACCAATGGCAAGGCATTTCACATCGCGGCCAGTGCCCAGTTTTTCACAGCAACATTAATCTAAGAATGCCTGGTAGTTAAATTGGGACATTGTTTACTCATTTTCTCGTAGCAGTGACGAAGTTTCAAGATAAATTTGGACATCTGTGGTGAATAAAACAGGTCTCATAGCCAAGATAAGTATCAAATATGTTTTATCGACATGCATTTGGTAATATTTCTGGCGGATTTCATGGTTGTTTTTCTTTTTTTTTTTTGGGAAATTTCACGGGATTTTGCGGATTTACCTGAATTTCGCGGGTCCGCAACCGCGCAAAATATCAGAAGCCCTGATTAAGAGAATTGATGTTATTCAAACACCCTTAATAACTTACTTCAGTTGGAGACACTTGACCAAAATTCTTTGCCCAAAATGTTCTTGAGGAATAGTTGCAGGAACTCGCTTTTCTATCCCTTCTTCCTACAAAAGAAGGGCAGTGACATCATTATTATTGTCACTGTCACCGTTGCTGTCACTGTCACTGTCATTGTAATTATTATTGTTCCCAGGTAACAGTACAACAACAACAACAAAACAACAACACCTTTATTTGCCTTGTACAGTAGCCTCCTTCGCAGCCGTTGTTTGTGTCAGTCCTATTCTCCCTCCCCACCAACGTCTGCTGAACCAAGCCAGACATTCCATTTAAGGAACTGACCAATCACATCGTGGCTTTTAAATTTTGGTGGCTAAGTTCCGTAGCCTCCTTTGCAGCCATTATTTCTGTTGGTTTTATTCTCCCTCCTGATTGGATACTCGGACACAATGAGAGTGGACTGCTCGGCTCAGTTCAGTAGACGTTGGAAGGGATTAGAGAATAGGACCGACACAAACAATGGCTGCAAAGGAGGCTAAGGTAACAGAGTCTCCTTCATCACTGAATGTAAAAAAGGAAGTTTCAAAATCAGGATAACAAAATACTTTTAGAACACACAAGCTTTCAATTCCATCACAGAATCTTTATCAAGTAATGGAGTTGGACATTTTGTCACACAATTTATACTGAGACTCACGCAACTAAAGGTCCTGGTAGATCGCAGGGAGCTCGTAACCGGTATCCCTGTTCAATGTTGGGGCCCAACAGTAGATCTCAATGGCCTCCCTAACTCAAAAGCTTGTACATTCTAAAAGTTGTTATCCTGATTTTGAAATGAACCTGGGAATAACATTATTCCCATGTAACAGGGTCTCCTTGGTCATTGTCATTATCGTTATTCCCATGTAACAGCATCTCCTTGGTCATTGTCATTATCGTTATATTATAATTCCCCTCCTGGTAACAGGGTCTCCTTGGTCATTGTCATTATCGTTATTTCCAGGTAACAGGGTCTCCTTCGTCATTGTCATTATCATTATTCCCAAGTAACAGAGTCTCCTTGGTCATTGTCATTATTATTATTCCCAGGTAACAGAGTCTCCTTGGTCATTGTCATTATCCTTATATTCCCAGGTAACAGGGTCTCCTTGGTTGTTGTCATTATCGTCATTTCCAGGTAACAGGGTCTCCTTCGTCATTGTCATTATCATTATTCCCAGGTAACAGAGTCTCCTTGATCATTGTCATTATCCTTATATTCCCAGGTAACAGAGTCTCCTTGGTCATTGTCATTGTCGTCATTTCCAGGTAACAGGGTCTCCTTGGTCATTGTCATTATCCTTATATTCCCAGGTAACAGGGTCTCCTTGGTCATTGTCATTATCCTTATATTCCCAGGTAACAGGGTCTCCTTGGTCATTGTCATTATCCTTATATTCCCAGGTAACAGAGTCTCCTTGGTCATTGTCATTATCCTTATATTCCCAGGTAACAGGGTCTCCTTGGTCATTGTCATTATCCTTATATTCCCAGGTAACAGGGTCTCCTTGGTCATTGTCATTATCCTTATATTCCCAGGTAACAGGGTCTCCTTGGTCATTGTCATTATCCTTATATTCCCAGGTAACAGAGTCTCCTTGGTCATTGACATTATCCTTATATTCCCAGGTAACAGAGTCTCCTTGGTCATTGACATTATCCTTATATTCCCAGGTAACAGGGTCTCCTTGGTCATTGTCATTATCCTTATATTCCCAGGTAACAGGGTCTCCTTGGTCATTGTCATTATCCTTATATTCCCAGGTAACAGGGTCTCCTTGGTCATTGTCATTATCCTTATATTCCCAGGTAACAGGGTCTCCTTGGTCATTGTCATTATCCTTATATTCCCAGGTAACAGGGTCTCCTTGGTCATTGTCATTATCCTTATATTCCCAGGTAACAGGGTCTCCTTGGTCATTGTCATTATCCTTATATTCCCAGGTAACAGGGTCTCCTTGGTCATTGTCATTATCCTTATATTCCCAGGTAACAGAGTCTCCTTGGTCATTGTCATTATCCTTATATTTCCAGGTAACAGAGTCTCCTTGGTCATTGACATTATCCTTATATTCCCAGGTAACAGGGTCTCCTTGGTCATTGTCATTATCCTTATATTCCCAGGTAACAGGGTCTCCTTGGTCATTGTCATTATCCTTATATTCCCAGGTAACAGGGTCTCCTTGGTCATTGTCATTATCCTTATATTCCCAGGTAACAGAGTCTCCTTGGTCATTGACATTATCCTTATATTCCCAGGTAACAGGGTCTCCTTGGTCCTTGTCATTATCCTTATATTCCCAGGTAACAGAGTCTCCATCATTGTCATTATCATTATTCCAAGCTAACATGCAGAAACTCTTTCTCAAATCTATTGATGCAGAAATAAAAGGATACTTTGCCCTTCCTAATAACAATTCTTATGGAGCACTTGTTCACATTACCACTAAAACAACCAAGCTCTAGCTACAATGTACATTGTTGTACACATTTCAAGAATGGCAAAAATTAAAGAGATAACTAGACAATTAAACAATTAGTGGTCCTGCAATTAAAGCCAGTGGGACTGTGAGACCCTTAGTTTACTTACTTTATGACCCAAAGACTCATCACCCTATGTTTACATGTATTTTCAACAAACTCTCTATTATAATGTACCAGTAATCTGACTGAGACAAATGTCACAGAAAATTACACATGGAGAAAATAGCCTGTGACAGTAGACACTATTTCTGGCTCTAGGTTAAAGTAGTGCTGGAAATAGTGCCCACTCCTGCAGACTGTTGCAACAGATCTCAAATCACACCAACAGAAAACTAGTTTCTGAGGTCTGGCTCTTAGGGTATTCTTAGGATATTTTTTTTATGGAAATGAAGAATCAGCATTAATTTTTCATTGTTAAATGTTAAATGAAAAGCATTTCTACAAATAAATTTATCAACAGTAAACTAGTGTGTATTCGGATTTTCTCAACAAAATTAATTCCATGACTTAATTGCAGTATCAGTTCATGTATTCTTGTTTGTCTACACTGTAAATCTTATAACCAAACTGATTTACTGTAAGACTGTACTGTAATTAGACTACACATTTTGTTTTAAATTTGTCTACACTGTATTAAGTACCTGTTGAATAGGATATATAGAATATAAAGTGTGTATTCTGTGAAGCTGGCGATCTTCTTCATTAGCACGATCCACTTCATCTCCAGGCGTGCGATCAAGAACAGAAGGTAGTAGAGGATCAGGACTGCAGGACTGCAGGTCAAAAATGCTACAAGGAACAGACAACTCATGTGTCCATAGTGTCATCAAATGAATGGCATACCAGTAGTTGTTATACATGTAGTTGAATTAATTTTTATCCTTGGCTTAAATATCTTCTCCCTTTGTTTTGAATAATTACAATACATTCCCATACCCCCTCCCCCCTCCAAAAAAAAAAAATAAAATAAAATAAATAAATAAATAAATGAATAAATAAATAAAAAATTGAACCAAGGATGAAATTAAACCAGTACATAGTCATCACCACTTGATATAATTGCAGTGGTGATCTACAATAGTGATGAAGGGGTTGCTGACAGTTGGTGCTCAAGTGGCATCCAACCTCTTTGGAAAAGGAAAAATACTCATCAAGGAAACTAGCTTGTCATAAACCACAGAAAGTACTTACATGTATTATGATACTGTAAGTTAGGAGAAAAAATGAAAATAGCTTTTGTTTTTATATGTGCACTCCCTGCAGATCTAGAGTCCCTGACAAGTGAATCACTTCCCATCAGCAAACATCTTGTGTTCATTAAGTCCTGCATAATTATAGTTCTCTGACAACCCTGTTCCATCACCTCCAGTACCATGTCTTCCATTACTGATTTGAAGATTTATCAGTCAGAGTGACAGAATGTCTCTTCCCCATTTTTTCCCCAACATGTATCCCAAATCACAACTAATCCTGTTCCTATAGATCTACATCTTAGGCCACAAGGTGAACAACACAATATGATATGCAACAAAACTTTTTGGGAAACAGTAGCACTGTGTAACATGTATGATCAAGTGCACATTTCATAGTCTTTTTAGAACTACCAGCACTTCAAGGTTTGAGGTGACTTCAAAAACTTGCAGAACCAAAATTACATTTTAATCACAGTACAGGTACAAATTAATTAAAGGGCTGGGGGCATAAACTACCTATGTGTAGTTTTAGGTGTTTTTTTGCATACGTTATTTCTCGAAAACGAAAAAGAAATCGGTGAAAAAAAATACGGGACAATGTTTTTTAATCAAAATGCAGTTCACATGCAAAAATTTGGACAAATCCAAGCGAACTAAAAAAACAGCCGAAAATTACACATAGGCAGTTTATGCTCTCAGCCCTTCATATGTCTGCCTTATTAACATGCATGAAGCAATGCCCAAGGGTATTCTTTATTTCTTTATTTGAAAACTTAGCGCCAAATGCTCGTAACTGAAGGGTAAAACTGAAACTGGACATGAAATAATTGACAGGTAGAAAGGATTGTTCCATAGTGTGACGTTTTGGCGGTTAAAACATTGGTACTTACGCAACGTGTCTGCCGAATCCGCGCTAGCTTGTTTGGTTTAATCGAATAATGTCAATTTGCCTGTTCGCTCGGTGATCGAAGGACATCATGAAGTCTTAAGATCCATAAGTCTAACACGGCTGAAACAAGCCAGTCGTGTTTTCTCTGCTTCCCAAACCATGAAGAGAGAGATTAATTTGACTCTCCGGTTTGGGAGTAGAGATTAAGAGCCGGGCAGAAAAAAAACTCTGAAAACATCTCTCGTCTCAAAAGCAGCTCGGTTTTGCTAGTCTTGGTCCATTTCTGAAAGGTTGCCGTGCTAGAATTTCCGAAAAGGAGAGGCGTTTTTGGAGTTTAAGGCAAAAAAACTGGCCGATGTTTGCAGAATGTCTTTCGCTCGCGGAGGGCATAACATTCCCACAATTCATTGCAGCCAAAGTGGGCGCTGTCTCGCGGGCCATCGAAGCCGTGAAACAGTTCGTCAAAATTCGGAAACATTACGGAGAATTCATCCGAGAGAGGGAAGTCAGCACGATGAGAAGTCCGTCCGTTTTCGATGACTATCTTGAAAACAATCAAGGGAAAAGTTGCATGGGCGCGCGTGGAAAATATTACTCGTGATCGGTCGTCGAGTTGTTATGTAAACACAGGGAGACATGCTGCCGAATTTCAACATATAAATAAGTTTTGCGTCAATCAACTCGGTTATTTTGATTTTATGGAGGCTTGTAAACATCAGCAAAACGTATTTTCAAGCGAGATAAACACCAGCAAAAACGTATTTGCACGCGAGACATTTTAACAAGTCGTTGTGTTACGCATCAGACGATACGGATTAAATTTCACATCTTATGCAAATATTTACGTCTTGAAGCCAACAAAAATAGTTAAGTATTTTGTTCCAGTTTTTTCACTGTCGTCATATACGTTGATTTGTGATATGATTTTCATTCCACTGGTTCCATTTGACGACGAAAATGAACCCTTCAAAATCGTTTCAATAACCAAACCACACGAAGCACCAGTCAAATCTCTGTTTCGACGCGGAAACCGACGGGAAACAGCTTACTCTTTTAACTCTTAATTTTGCCCTTGAACATCGTTAACTCAAATTTTCGGTGTTGCTCACGAACAGAAGTTGTTGGTAGTGGCCAAAAGCTATCTTCAAATAAAAACAGCCTCCTTTAATATTTTATTCTATTTCTCAGCCGACGGCAAGCTTTTTAAGCACTGAGTTAGAATCAAATCCGATCCTGCTGTATGCCATTTTCAACCAAAGCACCCTCTTCAACACTTTACTTACATCGGCCAAAAACTTCCCGAAAGAATTAAGAATCAACCAAGAAACCTGTGCGCTCTTTTCATTTCGGAGGAACCAAGAAACCAAGAAACCTGTGCGAGACTCAAAATACGCCGCTTACTTTAACGTTAACGTTTGCAATGCCCTAGGCCGAACCCTATCCCTAGCTCTAACCCTAACCCTAACCCTAACCCTAGCTTTAACCCTAGCCCTAATTTTAACCCTAACTCTAAACTTAACAATAACCCTAAATCTTTTGAGTGCTGTTTTCAAGTCGGACAAAATCTACGCGCGCTGGCTTAAGGTTAACCAAGGTTGCTGTGTGCTGTTTTTAAGTCAACCCAGAATGTTGCGCACTGTTTTCCAGCTAAGGAAGCTTCTTGAGCACTATCAGTAAGCAAAACACTGGTAATAAGTGCTGCATTTAAAAAAAGTCGACCATTTCCAAGTCGGATGGGCATCTTGTGGGCTGTTTATGAGTGAAAAAGGCACATTGCGCATAAAGAATACCCTTGGGCATTGCTTCATGCATGTTAATAAGGCAGACATATGAAGGGCTGGGGGCATAAACTGCCTATGTGTAGTTTTAGGTGGTTTTTTTGTATACGTTATTTCTCGAAAACGAAAAAGAAATCGGTGAAAAAAAATACGGGACAATTGTTTTGAATCAAAATGCAGTTCACATACAAAAATTTGGACAAATCCAAGCGAACTAAAAAAACGGCCGAAAATTACACATAGGCAGTTTATGCTCTCAGCCCTTCATCTGATGTACATGTATTTTCTATGTACAGTAATCAATGTGTAGTTGAAAATTGCCATTGCTAATAAATATAATTATTTAAGATACAGTGTACCATTTACAGAATAATATGATGTTGTACTATAGAGGGTTTCAAGGTGGCCATTTTGGAGGTACAAAACAATAAAAATTACTTACACAACAATAAAATTTATTTCCCGAAGGAAAATCATTCTACTTTTGTTTTTTACCTCCAACATGGCGGCTGTGACGTCATGTGAAAACCCTCTCATCTCTCATGAACTATAAAATAGCTGCTACTTCAAGAGCTAGCTATTTTATCCATGCATAGGCGATACGATTTTCTCAAAAATATAAAGCATCTCCATGTTAGAGTTAAGCTGCTCAAGTGAAATGCAAATGAAATGCTTGAAAGAGCAACTGGTGAGCAAGATTCAGATTTAGAACCTGAAGATACAAATGGCTCCTTTAGGAGCCACCATCTCTACCAAAAGCAATGATCAACAACAGGTTTCAATATGTTTAATCTCCATTTACTATGCTATTTGTGACCCCATACAAGCCAGTTTACTCCCTCTGAAAGCAATGGTCTCGTATATACCTGTAAGCCACACCCACAATTTTGAGTCCAAAATTTCGACAAAAGATGTGGCTAAAATACATGTGTTTTTATGGTAAACAATTTGTTTTTTGTTGTAAAGTCAAAGTGATTCGTGTAACATGTACTTGTGATGCATGCCCATCTCACTTCCCTTATGGGAGATTTGTACCATTATGTAGCACATTAAAATGACCACTGAACTTACAGGTACATCAGTCTGTTCATTACCTGGATGCCCAGCTACCCCTTGGCAAACTGTCATCTTTTCCTGCTTGTGTCAATTTCTGCTGCGAGCCACTCTTACCCTGTCAATAAACCCTAATTGTGAGCTAATCACTGGGAATAACACACCAAGTTATGCACCAAAGGATATATTCAACCCATAATTAATATCAGTGTGGAATTCTCGTTTACAACAGTTACTTTGTTAACTTCTACTTGTGGGTTATGTGTAGATCAGTGATACACAGGTTTCCAATGACCCTGGATGTTCTTTTTTATTTTTGACTGAGGCAACTATGCAATGAATAAAGCAAGAAAGCATGCATGTTAATTTGTATTTGTGGGTACAAGAAAAAGGACTGGAACAAATGATCAAAACATGAATCAACAATCGCTCGCTCTTTCTCGCCTCAAATGTAATTAAAACATTATCTGTCTTAGTTTGTACATGCACTGCTGACCGGTTAGCTCAGTGGTAGAGCACCAGACTACCGCGGAGCACGTGCAAGCGGAGCACGTACAAGGCGTCCGAACTACTTACTCTTCGGCAAATCTTTTTTCCATGGACAAACTCTACTGGATTAAAATCTGCACAAGTTTACAAAGATATGGCCAGGAAAATGTGTTCCGGTCCTTCGAAGTAGAAAATATACGATTGAGCGCCGGCGTGTCGAATAAACAAAACATTTCACATACAACTACCCAAACTTATGCGTCTTCACCATTGGCAGAATGAACTTCAGATTTCTACATGATAAAATTGTTCGTGCACAAAGAAGGAAATAAAATAAACTTCGTTCTGTTTCGGGTTCTATTCCTTCGCTTCTCATGAATTTTTCGGTCATATGGAGTGGAAGGTTTCAAATTACACAGACAGTAGTTTTGCGGTTTTATGCAAATTTGTGATCCGAAAGCAAAATGCATATGCAGTGACCCGGCCGGTCATTAGTCATTTGCTTGTGCCGAACTAGCTCTTGATTATGTCCTCAACGAATTTAGAAAACACAACCATTTAAACGTATCGACGACAGAACCAATAAAAATTCAACTAAATTCAGTGCTAACGGGAGTAACGAATTATGCTTATCATTCGTAATTGATCATTCGTTGGTTTGTTTACAAGTTTTCGATTTGTAATGACCTCTATGATGCTATATTTATTTGCACAGAAGTGAACTACACATATGAACGACTCAAATTCGACAGAACAATAGCTGCATTTGGAAAGTGTTACGCGAATTTAATTGATGTCACGTTGCAAAATCACCCAAAATTTATGCCCAAAATTTCCTCTTTAGTGACTCTTGCGCGACGCGAATCGCGTAGGGCGCGACGCAATTCATGTAGCACGCGACGCGAATCGCGTAGCGCAGGAAACGCAACACGACTGGTAACTTACTTTTGAGCGGTACTGTAACTCAACTTCATTAATTGTGAACTGCGTTATAAGCAGTCTGGCAAAGTCCCCCGGCCAGTGTTGTAATGCGCATTTGAATATTGCATAGAAAATGCGCAATATAAATGTGATATATTACCTGCTCTTGAAGTTTTCCTTTTTCATCTATTTCATAAATTTGACCAGGAAGTGATTTTACAAAGCTGGGTGACCGCACCACTTTACGCCTTGAGTCTGGTCTCCCCTCATCAGAGCAACGGAACTGATATCTGTTAACAGAGAAAATGTAGCTGAAGTCATCACCGAGTACAGAAAAACACTTCTCCAAAATTATGCGAAATATATGGCTGGTTTTTTTTCTAAGGCTTACATCAAACAAAAACAGAGTTTTTATAATGGGAAAGAAAGTGCATGTATTTGAAAAAGCATTTCAAATGTGCATGAGTATGCTTCACCAGATGATTTAAACAGGTCAAAGCTTGAAATACTGATTATGCATGATGATCAATTGACAAAAATAATGTAACTGTTGACCACTTGTACTTAAATGTTTCAAAATAAATAAGCCCTTCCTGCATCAACAGCGTCAAGTAGTTTCAAACATGGATGCATCAAACTTGCCAGTCCATAATAAATAAATTATTAACAAGAATCAGTGCCAGAGCAGAGGACCATAATAACAGATAATAACAGTATGTTATATGTACTAAAAAATAATCTATGTATTTATTTTATTGCAGCTATACTTGGATTTGATATCACCTTCACTACTCAAGTTACATGCATGTATATAGAATTTCATGTATCTAAACTACCAACATAACCTTTATACACATGGAAACATCTTTTGAAGTGCAAAAAAACTTACCGACGATTAACAATTGCCCAGTCAGCAGAGTAACAGTGAATACAGTCCTTCAGCTGAGGGTTATTCTCAATCCTGCCAAGAAACAGTAATTATGGGAGCAACTGAAATCAAATAGTGTTACAAGCACTGTATATAGGCTGCTCTAAAGAAGTAAGCAGGAAAATGTGGAACAGATTGCAAGAAGTGGAATCAAAGTTTGCCGCCAATGGAGACTTTTAGCTTCAAGAGGATTTTTTGTCTTAAAAAAATCAAGAAAAAGTTGCATATTGTTTGGCATTGTCTGAGAGCATTTGAAGCCAACATTTTTGGTTTGTAACAGAATAAATGATCAATGCAAATTGTTAGTTTTGGTCAATTTACAGCATTTGGCAATAACAATGGTTGATTTCAACCATAGTCTGGGATTTGGGAAAGTTGCAGGTTTTCAAAGCATTGGTCCATACGGACCAATATTTTGGTGTTTGGACGTGATGATGATGAGTTACAACAACTAAATGCAATTTACATTATTTAGTCAAGCTTCAAGAATTACCCAGTATCCTTAGGAAAGCACGGATTCACTGTGCGACACTGTCGAGTGATTGTAGTGACCTCTATGTCATCGTCTGGAAATTCCAGCATTTTACTGTTTGGGTCATTCTCGTTAAAAGGTTGGTGGGCCAGTACAATCTCTTCAAACTCTGGGGGTTCCACAACCTCATTCAGGGGGATCTGGAATCAATGCATATCAAATTCATTTATCTCATTAAAAAAAATTCCAAATCAATACAAATATTATTAACTTTTTTTTGTCAAAACATGGCAGTTCACTTTGGTGAGGGGTCTTTCTACAAGGTTCTTTAATCTCTGAGGATAAACAGCTTACTCAAGATAACCAAAATTAAATTATTTTTGGAATAATCTGTCAGTCTGCTAATGGCACTTTTAATCAAGTCGAACTTACAGTATGATGTCCTTAACTGTATATTGAGATCATTTTTATATAAACATGGTGTTATGATTATTCTTTGTAATGAGAGTCTGTTTATATAGAGAATACAGAAAAAAAAACACTAAGTATTATTAATATTTAGTAATAAACAACAACTCAACCAAAGTGCTGCCTATGTCAAGATTTCAACTGCACCAATAAAATTTCTCATCTCCTTTGATTTTTAAATGAATTGCCAAGGTAACTTTTGTCTTATCTATAATGCATTTAGTATAAATCTACTATCCTTCTATCACGAATGCTGTTCTCTGATTGGCTACACTACTCGCTATCTATTTAACAATTAGATTATGAGCTCGAGATTTCTATCGTGTGATAGCTGATGAGGATGCAACCCAAATCAGCTATCATGCGTAGAAATCAAGAGCGAGTAATCTAATTGTTTTAATATAAATCTACTAGTCCTTCAAAACTAAACAAGTAAATTAGCTAAATCCTCCTTGCAGAGACTTTGAAAACGCAAAGAAGCGGCTGCCATTTTGTTGAAAACTGCTACTCACTATCTATCACAGAATAGATAGTGAGTAGCATAGCCAATCAGATAATGGCATTCGTGATAGAACGCTAGTAGATTTATACTAATCTGTGATATATAGTTAGTAGCGGTTCTCAACAAAATGGCAGCTGCTTCTTCGCGTTTTCGAAGTGCTGCGAGGAGGATTTAGTTAATTTACTTGTTCAGTTTTTAATGACTAGTAGATTTATACTAAAACAATTAGATTACTCACTCTCGATTTCTATGCGTGATAGAAATCTCAAGCTCATAATCTAATTGTTAAATATAATATGAATACAATCGAATGACAACTTACAAGTGCACAACATGAAAAAAAAAGGGCAGTTAGGCAAAGAGAAACCATTTTAATTCATTGGGATGGCCAAATGTCAAAAAAATTAAATCAAGAAATTTTCAAGAAAAAATGATTTTTTCCTAAAAGAAAACTTAAAGAAACGTATGTACCTGTACCTGAAAAAAAAATTATGCAAAAATGCAATAAGATACGAAAAGGAGATGGTTATGGGCCACTTCCTGTTCTGCCAATTTTCTTTGTTACTGTTTTCATCACTGACACAAGTTTTCCTTGTGATTACATCACTGTATCCCTTCTCTTGTCATTAAATAACAGCCGGTATTCTGTTCCGTTGCTTCCAATTCAGTCATTAATCAAAGAATAACAAACAATATCGGCTTAATGACCCATTAATTTCCGCCAACTATAAAACTCATTATGTTGCTTTCCCTCCTTGGCTATCGGAATTTTATCGACTGCTGTGTGACTGAAAAATTACGGAGTTTACAACACTGCATAACATAGACACCTAAAGGGATATCACTAAAAAAATATTTAAATATCTCATGCGTACATTATGTTGGGAAAGACGTACCGTGCCCGTCGCAAAATGAAGAAATGAGCTCGATGAAGAGGGCGATTTACTGAGACTTGCTTGAGTGCCAAAACTCGCTGAACCATTTCGCCGAAATCTAAAGGAAAGCAGACATATGAGCTACGATGTGAAAAAATTCCAAGATGTTTTTTCGCTCCGAGAAAAGTTTCAACTAACTCACTTGCTGAGTTTTTGGGCAAATGCCCTTGTTGAACCAGCACTCTGACTGCCGGAGCTCTGGGCGGCCATTTTACTAACAGCACAGCCTACTCATCCCAAGGGCCACTTGGTTTATTTTAGTATAAAAAGTCCTGGGAACAAGATACACCAGTGGGGATTGATATTTACCTAGAAAATTGTACCACTTTTTCGTTATTAAAAAAGAAAACGGTTTTATGATAAAACCAACCAATTCTGGGCAATGTTCAAAAAAAGGTTATTTAAAATAACCAAATTCTCGACATTTGCCCCAAAGTGGTTATTTCCATTCGCGACCAGTATAATTACTGTGATTATACAGATGAGCGCGCTCTGATTGGTCGAGGATTACGTCATATCTTGCAATAATCACCCATCGCGAGGTGGGCCATTGAGTGATTTCTTGATGTTTCTGAAGAAGAAACAAATAAAAGAAAAGAAAATGCAATTGCTCTGATAATCACCTGAGTACTCTGTACTGTAATTACACAAAACTTCGACTTGCGCAATATTCACCAATTTTTACAGGGGCACCCAACGACAAGTTTCGGTAGATATCTGTTCGGTGGAGGGTAATTCGCCTTGCGCTTTCGGCATCGATTCAAGAGTGCACTCGGATTTTCGTAACTAAAACGTAGCCTAAAAGATTCGAAATTGGGAAATCATAACGCCTGAGGTTTTCGGAAAGGTCGTAATTGCTGTTTTTGGCAGTCAAAAACGTCAGCTAGCATTTTCGGAGAGAAAATAGTTCTCTAGAAAGTTCGTGGAAAGGTAGTTTCAGCTTGCATTTTCTCAAAGGAAGATTTCGTTCCCTAACATTTTCGGGCAATTAAAATTTCAGCTAGGGAATCCGAACAGATGAACTTTTTCTAGCTTATGAAAACATCGCTTTAAACAGACTTCAAACAGCATAAGGCACTTAAAAATGGCTTTTTACAGCTTTTGGTTGATTTGGCTCGTTGGGTGCCCCTGATTTTTACTTTGCCTTCGGTGAATAATTTTGTAAAGAACCAATTTCCTGCTCTATGCCAAAAAGTGGTTATTTCATATAACCATTTTTTGTAAGTTTCTAAATATTTGTTAGATGAAATAACCAGTTCTTGGAAAACTGGTGACATCAAATAATCTATTTTTAGCAAATTACACAAAAAATGGTAATATCAAATAACCACTTTTGAGAAAATGGTTATTTCAAATAAATAATTTTTACCAAAGGGCAAATTCATTTTAAACAAAACAATGGTCTGATATCACACAGCAACTTTTAACAAAATTGTTATTTCAGATAACTAATTTTTGCACATTTCAAAAGGTTTTTTGTCAACGAAATTTTCAACTTAAGAACGGTGCCTGAATAAATGTTATCAAAGAATGCAAGACGCACGATCTCTATTCAAATGTTTTGTTCAACTTTTGTAATTAGCCCTTGCTGTGTTTCCCATTCCGATACAAAATTTGCGATATCTTCCAGCAAATTCCTCCAAGGTACGGTGGCTATGTTTGTGTTCGAAGGCACGAGGACGTCAAATGATCCCGCGCGGTCATCTGGAGAGTAGGTAAATGCACGGCCCCCGGGCAATGTTAAAATTTAAAATGCCCCACCCAGTGACTGAAACGTGAGCACGGCACTGCTGGAATTGAATGATGTATTATTTTTATGCAGTACAATCTCGTACCTAGTTCGCACCTATTTTTCCCTCTAAATAGATCAGATTCAGACTAAGACAACTGAGAACGGAATTGCAGTAAATAACACATACTTATTACTGAGACAGTACCCAGACCGTGACAGTATATATTTGTTCGCTTTTTCCTTATAATATTCAACCTCGTACCCAGGGCTTTTCCCTTTCGAGAAAGTCTTGGGATCTTGGCCTCTGTTTTCCGGTCTCTTGGCATGTCTGTAGCTTACGTTCTGGATTTTTTTTACAAGGGATATGGAGTATGAGATATGGACGGTATTATCTGATATGTAATAATAAGCTTTATTTACCCATCTTAAAATAAATATACAATGGATTTACATAGTCAAGCTTAAAAATACACAACCATAAAACAATCCTTAAATCATAAAATCTCAAAATCATGAACATAGGAGCCTTGTGTTTCGAGACATTAAACAGTTCGCACGTCCGTCTTTGGGTCCCAGATCTTGGAATTCCTACAAGGCCAGGTGCCGATCGTAAATTATTACTGTAGCTGGTATTTGGCTTTGTAATGAAAATTTAATTAGGGTGATTTCTATCACTTACAATTGTTTTTCAATCCGCATTTTTTGCTGCTTTTCGTCTCATCCAACATCGGAAGGAATGTTCTCCATATCCCAATAATTTTCAAACACCTGTTTTGTGTGGACTGTAACTCGTCTGCTAGACATTTTGGCAGACCGCCCCAAACTGGGAATGCATATTCGAGGAGTGGGCGTATCTTAGTACAATATACTGGCTATCTCTTTAGGTAGATTTGCTTTCCTGCATTTGCGCAAATAGTATAGCCTCTTGCTAGCTTTCTTTCCTGTCTGTTCAACATGATAGTTCCATCGCAGGTTACCCTGTTGCCATACCCCAGTATAGCTTAAAGTTTGATACCCTTTCCAAACATGCGTTGGAAATCCACAGTTCTTTTTGCTTCCATAGCAAAGAGGCAAATGAGAAATTGGTATTAGTGCAACAGAGTCTCGGACTCATCTACATGTTCATCACAAAACGCTATCGCCTTGAAAAACTCTGCAAGCGATACTAAGAAAAGTTTTCACTTCTATGGAAACGTATTGACAGTGGTTATATATTAATTCTACCATCTAAAGAAATGTAGAACTATGTTTAGTTTTAATTCTTTAAACATGCCATTAATAGTACAGAGATAAAAGGTCCAAAACGAAAAGTTGGGACATATGGGTCATATAGCAGAAAACTGTAAATTATAATTTGCTTGTAATTTGTTTCCAGTGACCTGGCCGAACAAAAGGAAATAATAGAGGCTTTCGAAGTGAGTACATTAAGTCGTGTAAATAAAGAAATTACCTTAACTTTTGTTCTTAGAATAAATATGAAGACGGCAAGAATGAAATAGCGTTAGAATTGAAATGGTTTCCAGGGGCGCTTACCAAATATACGTGATCCACCCGGGTGGAAATTTTAGGTGTGATTATTCCGTGTTGCAGCTTGTTCAAACGTAAAATGGACAAACCACAAAATTTACTGGTATGGAAGGCTCAACAAGAAAAGAAAAAGTGTATTGATCAAGCCGGATGGCCTATAATTTCTGAAACGTTCCAAATGGAGTGGTATGTACCATTTGATTTTAAAACGGGTTTTCCGTGTAAATGGTAAGGGTCCCAGAGTCACCTACCGTCCCTCAAAGTCAACCGCATTTTCTTTAATGGAATTAAATTTCAAACAATTAAATTTTCAAACCTGCACACACTATTTTTTTTTTCAGAAAGGTGACTGAGTTCCAAGACCGGAAGAAATGTTAGCATAAATTGAATGGTCGATCGTCGATAGAGATGTTTGTTTGTGTAGTGAAAAGGGATAATTTCACTTTTCACGGCGCTTTAAGTGAATTTAAGAAAAACTCTTGCCAACACGAAAACGACTTTTCCTTCGTTGGCCCGAGCCTGAGTTTTTCTGTGCGGCAGTCTGTTTTCACTACTGTGATGTTGTCTGGGGCAATGTGGATAAAGGGCTTAGAGCAGCACTAATAATTACTTTCAATGTTATGATGTACGTTCTGCAGATATTATCAGGCAACTTAATTGGGAAACGCTTGCTTCAAGGCACGAAAAACGCCTACGCTTATTGATGTTTGATGTAGTAAACAAAAAAGTGCCTAAATATTTAGCGAACTTTTCACAAACACCTGTGAAAATAATTCCTATAAGTCTGGCTTAGGAATAACAAGAATACTACAAGGGCTCATTTTCTTACAGAGGAGTCAGTGAGGAGTCACACAGTGGAATTCGTTGCCTGAAAACGGTAAGACATCAGAATCCAAAGCTAGTTTTAAATTTAGGCAAACGAACTGTTGATAACTAGGGATTATTGATTATTATGGATTAAAGTTATTAAATCTATGTTAAATTAAGTTGAACGCTTTTTAATACACTGTATGTAATATTATTTACTTTCATTTCAATACGGCTTTCTTTTAAAGAACTTAATAACTTATGAAATTATCGTATATTTTTAAAACCAAATTTAGAAAATTAAAATAAGAATTAAAATCAAATTAACTAAAAGCATTAGTTAAGTGGCAGCAAATGCATTACAAAGATTGAAAATTTGTTGTGTAGGAGTGAAGCAAATTTCGTTTTAAAGCCAGTTATTTTCGCCTTGTTTCCAGGTTTCCTTTTTTTAAATCCAGTATTAGAAGGCAGACCCCTTCCATCTCTTCGATTCACGGCGTGCAGAGCGGATGCACAATGGAAAAGGACGCACCGTCCTTAAACCTTTGCATGCAAATTGGTCATATATTGCCACAAAAGGAGGCAGGATGGCCAAACGGTTAGGGCGCTGGATTTCAATGCGGGTGCCCCGGGTTCAAATAGCGCTTCTGGTCGCTAGCTGGTGTCGTTCTGGGTAGACGTTCCCTGGTTCAACTCCTCGGTCATCCTTGTAAATAGCCAACTGGTATGCCTCTGACCAGTTGGGATTCTTATCATGTTGTGTTTATTTGAATTATTTGTTTCTGCTCACATAGCTTGTAAAGCACATTTGATCATATCTACATGTTACTTTGCGCGATAGAAATTTAATTAAAAAACAAAAACAACAGCAACAACAAAAAGCCACCGTTCTTGCTTTGATTTCCTCTTCTTGTTTAGCTTTAAGCACAAAGTCATGATAACAAGTGGATTTCACCAACAGTTGTGTCTTCTCATTATCACAGCTAAGAGATTGACACTGTTCGTTTGGCAAGAAAGCCCATAATGCTAATTTTTCGGCCAAAGAATGACACCAAAATTGCACTTTTTTTGACGTGAAGTTTTTAAACCATAACTTCTACATTTACAGCAAACCTCAAGTTCTCGCCTTGGTATGTGCTATGAAAGTTTTCTCTCACATTTTCTGCCAGTCACGTTTCAGCTCGTTTCTGAGAGCCAATCTTGCGTGTCTCAACTTGCCTCGTTCACACCCGTAAAGAATTCTGGGTAATTCATGGACACCACGAGCATAGAATTTCATAGTTTTTTTAATAGGCGAGGAGCCACCTAGCTGTACGAGCAAAATAATTGCAGCGATGACATTTTTTACCAGTCAAAAATAGCCCACATTGCCTTGGTAGATCCTGGAATCCATTCACAGAACGGCCACAGAGACAAGTTCACTCTTGAGTTACCATATTTACAACAAAATATGTTTGGCATCTCCTTCAACATGAAACCCCCTGCCACCTCTGGTTTCTTTCAGAGGCTCGCCTTATCCACATTCTAGCTTCATGACTGGGGCCTTCTGCAGAGGAAAATGGCTCAAAAAGCACTCTAAAACTGACAAACTTACCACATGCGAGCGATTGCAATCGCTCGACAAACAACAGCCACTCGTGTGCATCATGTGACACTGAAGGGTGTGTCCTCAGTATTTCAAGACAGCAGATACTTTGATAGTAACTCCATACATGGAGAAGTTAAGAGTCCCAGACTTTTTTTTATTGCCCAGAATGTGTCGGTTGAAATAAATAGCACCCACTTTATATGCAAAGGGTTAATAAAATCCTGTTTGACTCATTTTCCATTAAGCGACTCCATCCAGAAGTAGTAGTAGTAGTAGTAGTAGTAGTAGTAGTAGTAGTAATAATAATAATAATAACATTATTTGTATAGCGCTTTATATAAAAGTTCTAAAGCGCTTGACAGTCACCTATAAGAGACTCGACTGTATCGGTAAAAATCATTTTCTGGTATGAATTAGCATAAGATGTTTGAAAAACTCCGATTTTGTATTCCCATAAAAAAGCGGAGGTACAGGCCTCCCGCAAATTGCGTGCTAACAAATGACTAAGCGGTGTTTTGATGTGAAAACAGTTACTGTAAATTTATTAACGTTTCTTTTCTATGATGAGGGTGAGTAAATTGAGCTTCGCCTTAAAAACGTTTACAGTTTTTGCCAATTCTGTATGTCTTGAAACCTAAGCTGTTAGCCTTTCAGGTTGATTTTGGAAGTCTCTTTTCTACACGTACGCACGAAACAACAAAGCTAAAAAAGCTATTTCTATAGTAAATAAAGTCTTCCACAGCAGTACAACACGGAAGTTTAACTTAATATAACATATCAAACCTTTTGACGGAACGTTGCCTAACAGAACATTAACAACTTTGATATAATTGAATGTCAGAAGTTTTTCTCCAATGGCGTTGTTATATTTAGTGCCTCACTTTAAAAAACATGTACTGTAGTCTATACTACAAAGATCAGTCGACCGTGCTCATTTCAGACATAGTCATTCTGAATGGTGTTGATTGTTTTCCAGGCCAAGTAACTCTTGATCAGTTCATAACAGAAGCTGTACTGTTCCTGAGACAAGAAAAAACACACATGTAAAAGTTAACAAAAAAAAAAAAAAAAAAAAAAGGAGAAACAAAATAAAAAATAGGGTGATTAATTAACTGCAGTTTGGAAGAGGTCAGCACACAGAAAAAATGGTTCATTCCATAATAAAAAAAATAAGCAATCGCAAAACTGCGCAAAGCTTAAATGCCTGATTTTTCAAATTCAAATTTGCATATTTCAGACATTTCGTGAAGAATAACTGTCCAATGAGAATTCAGTCAAATTCCAGGAAACTGACTTAAGGACAAAGTGAATTCCATTTGATTTCTTGAAAGATTTAATGAAATTTGAAATGGATATTCAATCTGTGACTGCACTTAGGATTGTTACGATGTAAACCGCGGTTGGAAAGCTAGAAAGGCATGACTAAATGCATAAACAAACAAATAGATAGACAAATAGCAATAAATGAACTTTGTTTTTTACCAGTTTTTCAAAGCACAAACAGCTACTAAACAAGCTTACTTGGGCTTTACTTACCAAACTAGTCACCAGTCTCGCTCTCTGTGACCTGAGCCACCTGACAGTCTGGAATATGTCCACGTTATCTTCGGTCTCCAGTCTCTCGATACTCAAGCACAGAGTGAGGAATACTCCTGTTCGGCCATCGCCGTTACTGCAAAATTATTTTGACATTCAAAAGTGAGTAACATTCCTGCAGCGCCATCACCATAACAACAATTAACAGCGACAACGAAATTATATTACATTGATCACTCAAAAGACAGTGAGTAAGCAACATGATAAAATCTTCACTACAACGGCGAGAGCAGAATTTAGCCAACATCCTGTGGAACAGATAAAAGCATGGACATCTGGCATAGAAAAACATAAAAAAAATAAAACAGAAGCATGGGTTTATTTGGATGTTTATACTTCACTATTTCGCAGGCAGATAAAAATGGCAGTTTCAGAGAATAATTAACAGTTCCTGGGAAAGTATATATCCTCACACTGGACTTTGTCAATAGAATCGTAAGATCAAACCCCGCGAAATGAAATGTAAATGTTAGGCAAAAAGTACTACTTAGTATCTTTCAAATGAAGTGTAAGCTTTGCGATTTGATAGTGGGAGTCTAACAACTCTAATCTGCTTTTTGAGAAAGAAGAAAGATTAACGACTGCGGATGCAAAGATGCAACATGGCGTACATCCAAGATGTAACTTGGAAGCCGGTAGCTCTCCTTTGCACACAAATTCGCAGCACAAATCTATAACTACCATAAACTAGCAAGTCAAGTGCGCTTTTACGTTACCAGCAGTGCACAACAATTGGCCCATGATGCTCCGCTCTAGACTGCACTTTGTGAACTTGTTGGTGTAGGTACACGAGGGACTGGGCCCGGGGAAGCCCAGTCTCCACCCAGCGGCGATATTGAAAGTGATACAAAATACGACTTTCGTCGCTCTGTAAAGGAAAACAATATTATAAATATAAGACATTTTTTACATACTCATTCGTCATTCTAGTCGTTATAGCTATCACGAACACTGTCGTTGTCGTTGATTATTATGATTAAAGAGATGGAGAAGCTGACCTTCTTTCACGAGAAAAGAGCAAAAAAAGATAGGGATCCTTTAGCAAAACTATCTTAAAGGGAACCTCCACTCTTACAACAAATTGACGCTGTATTGTAGGCAACATACATAGATCTATAACTTAATTTTTTTTCGGATTTAGGTATAGCATACATGACGCTAGTTTCTCCGAATGAGATAACAAATAACTAGCTAAATAAATAAATAAATACGTAAAGTGAAAGAAAACGTGGATATAATTACTAGATTTCAAATTTTGTTTTAAAACGTGGATATAACATTAAGTGTACAAAAACATGGATATCATCATCGCCTATTTTCGCTTTTAAAATTTCCAGGGAGCGGCCATTTTGGATTCTGGATTCTTCATTCGCTTCCTGACAATAGCTGCAACCATCAAGAGGTAAGCAGGAGATTGAGGATTGAGAAACCTACTCTCAGGGGAGGACACAGTATCAAGTTTCAGTAGTTGATTACGCCACTCACCCCCTGGCGTCTCAGTTTAAACACCCTTTGGGTGTGGTCCTCGAGTCTCTCCTCGTCAATCTTCGTCACGTGTATCTTTCCATATTTGGTCGAACCATCTTCTGGCCAGTATCGAGTGATTTGTTCCTAAACGAAGAGGAAAATTGTTACCAGCGCTCTCAAAGACATTTGTTTATTTATGGAAACTAAGGAAAGGAGTACTAACGAGGCGACTACTGATTGTTTAAAAATATTGATTCACGAATTGCAGAACTTACATAGTGAAGGCACACGGAATACGTATCGCTAATGGTAAATTTTATAATTTCAAAAACGTTCGAAACTTTGGCGAAATGAAGGTTGTTTGTAATGAGGATAGAAATGTCTATGGAAAAAAAAATAATGTCGCATGCAAAAACGGTGGTTGGTTTCTGAAGGAGAACGAGTGGATGAATAGAAGAAAATAAACTAAAAATAAAACCACAAAAACGTTCATCACGTGTTTTGACGATTAAACATGACCATCTACATTCAAAAAAGAGTTCCTACCGCTCCATTCTCTTGCAAGTCATTAAGCATCACCACGTTGGTAGATCGCTGTTCCCACACCATGTGCCAGAAGTCATTTGCAGTACTCGCCATTGGTGCTTGAGCGGCGATGTATAACCTCCTTTCGTTGTAACTCTAATAGGCATTTAAAACATCAGTTAGAGAGAGAAAGAGTATGAGTTCAGAATTAACAAGTGTTCTGCATGTTAAACCAACTCAAACGCTACTAAAAAAATGCTTTATAATTATATGAAAAATCCTAAAGCAGCAAACAAACGAATTCAGTTTCATAAGCTCACATGCGATCTTGCCTTAGACGTACGTTTTTTAATGTTTATTACCCAAATCATTTTAGATTTTTAAATCTAGTTAAGTCTGTAATTTTCATTGATAATACACGACCCTCAAGAATGTATTTTGCTTTAACTACTAATCGTGTTTAAATAAAGGATTTTACTTACTTACGTACTTACTTATTAGACATTTTTGGCCAGTTTTGACATTAAATCTTTTTGACATTAAATCTGCTTGGTAAACTCTTAGTTGATATAAGGGTAACAAAAAGAAATTCGAAAACAATCAGTAGTGACTCACATCAATAAAGCTGGCGTTTATGTAATCTGAGCCAGGATCGTCTGGAATCGTCTTGAGTCGAACTCTGCTGTGGTTAACTTAAGGAAATCAAGAAAGACGTGTGTGACCACATGTATGTATTCACAGTAGTATTCGTGGCATACAGCCCTGTTAGAAACAGGATGGGTTTGATCTACATCTAGCTAAAAAGCAAAGTTATTGACATGTCTTGTTTGAACTCCAGAGACGTCAAGCAATTCCGTGATGACATGTTAAGAAAACTAGCGAGTAACGAACAAACAAAACCAACGAGACAAGGAAACAAGTAAACAAACAAACAAGTAAAGAAGCAAACAAACATGTAAGCAGGTAAACAAGCAAGCTAGCAAATAAGGAAACAAATAAAAACGACACCTAAGGGATTATAAAGGGGAATAATACTTACAGGGTAACATCTCTACACTGCGGTTCTTTACTGAGTTCTCTCGAGATAATGCGTCAGTAAAGAGAGACGAGGTAGCAGAAAAGTCTTGAAGATTCTGAAAACAAATCAGTGTGCATCAAAACAAATGTCACAAATAGACTGTATATCCATGTATCTCGGACAATGAAAGAGTACAGCTGCTACAGTAAACACGATAACAACATTACCAGATGTGCTTTTTGATGGGGGAGGGAGTACTTCACCCATGTTTCGGTATAGGGGTGCCACTGGGGGTTGAAACATTGACCGTGTTTTGGACAAAAATAACCTTAACAACCTACCTTGCGCAGGACAAAGCCAAATCAATGAATCGACTTTGTTTAACGAGGATGACACTTAACAGTAATTCAACTGACAAACCTGTGGCCCTCGAAATTCCGGATCGAATTGGAATTTGGAAATGCTGGTTTCTGAGGAGAGGGGAAAACCAGAGTACCCGAGAAAAACCTCTTGAAGCAGAGTAGAGAACCAACAACAAACTCACGTATGACGCCGAGAATCGAACCCAGGCCACATTGGTGGGAGGAGAACCTCGTGCTGTCACCACTAGGCCATCCCTGCCCTGCCCCTCTATTTTAAAAACAACAGCGCTTATATTTAGTCCTCAATATTTCTAATGTTGACTGCTAACCTACTAACGACAGCAGTCTTACAGCCAAACCCTGTCATGGACAGGTCCAGACCGTGATTAGGAAATCTGACTCGCTTGAAATTATATACCCTGTCCATGCAGGACAGAGGGGTCAAAACCTAAACCCTATCCAGTGGCACGTCTCCGTATAGGCAATATAGGGGAGTAGTCTCCCTCCCCGGTTTTCGATGGGGTCGTGTTAGTACAGGAAAGTACCAATTTTAGAAAAAAAAAAGAAACTTTCTGGACCAAATAAGTTGAGGCTAATAAAAATGCAAGACAGATAATTATGTTATTTTTACCAATGTTTGGGGAATTTTAACTGGCCTAATAATGCCTTGTAATAATAAATCTCCCTTTGTTTTGGGGGAGCAAACCGTTCTTCAGGAACCTTACAACTGACCTCAAATTCCGCTGTTCTTTTTTCAACGACTTCAGGTTCATTTCCCGAGACGCAGAGCAAACCGCTGCCAAGTTCATCAGATGGGATGGTGGTCACACCACAAATGGATGCGTCTCTGAGAACATCATAAATGAACCAGTATTGCTCCTACAATAATAAATGCGCCGAGATTTAAAAGCAGCCCTCTCCGTATTTTTTTAGCCTTGTTTACATCTGCGGGGCTGTTTCTGGGGCTTCGCATCGTGATCTTAGTACTGTGTCTTGAAGCCCAGTTTAATTTGACCATATTTATATAAAAACTGGACCATTGTGTTTGCGAGGTGAATGTCTTACAGGAAAATTACAAGTTACGGAAGTAAGCGGACCATATCGTATAGATTATCGAAGAGAACCACACGGCAGATATGCACTGCTTAACATTTGAAAGGTCACATGGAAGTGTCTGATAAACAGACTTTCTGATTATATAGCTGTCTTGTATGATCCTAGCCTGAAAGATTCAGGTCGAAACAAGTCGGGAAGTTGCGGTAATTTTGGAAACGCACTGTGCACAGTGTGTATGCTGAAAAAGTTCCTTGTTGTAAAAATCATGGAATGGTGCTGACAAGATTGTAGAAAGAAGGAGTGGGGCAGTGGCGAGGGACATAGAAGAAATGAATAAATTGTATACTATTATGCACCACAATGTGTCCGAGCTTTCAAAGTTTGAGAACTCACCTGAGTCTGAACCATGTAATTTCTCTGTTTTCTCATTTTCGCAACAAAACCATACACGTCCACCACCTTTTCAGATTCCATTTGTTCTATCAGCGAGTCAATGGCGATGAAACACCCTGTTCTTCCAACACCGGCGCTGAAAATAATTACCAAGTTTCTTGTTCACTTGTGAGGTAGAGCGCGAAGAAGATGGATATAAAACTGGCACAAAGTGTCAGAAAAGGTTTAAACACACAACTGTTTATCTCCATGTTGCTGTCCTCGGAATGAGAAATGAAGATTATTTAAGGCTGTTATCACTCATTTAACAGTGTTCAAACTCAGATCTAATTCGAACGGAGTCTGCCAAGGCCCCAAAAAGGCTTCAGTTCAATCTGCCACCAACAGTTTCACAGCTGAGGTCAGCTCACATACATGTACACTAATTCTAGTTTGCCAACACAATATATCAAACGGTCAGTTTGCCGTGCAAGGGCCCTTTAAGTCAACACTGTTTACAAATACTGGCTTACTTTTTAAGTTCATTATGAGGATAGCTAAGTAATGGGGATTGCAGATTGTACTCATGTTTGCAGCGTGACAGAAGTAAATATTGAGAAAAGGTGAGGTTCAGTGAGAAAATAACCATTAAAAAAAACAAAAAAACAACCTTTCCTTTCAAAAAACCTTGCTTTCTCTTTGCTCACCCCTATTGATGCTACGGCTTATTATCAACGGTGGACGCTTGTCATGAAGACAACATACCTGCAATGAACTATAACAGGTCCCGGATCAACAGCCAGAGCAGCCCGTAACTTGTGATGAAAAATTAAGAATGCAGCGGTGTCACGTGGTACCCAGTGGTCAGGCCAGGAAGTAAAATGGTATTGAAAGACATCTCGCTTTTCGGAGCAATCAGGTTCTGTTACTGGAGTTTCAGAAAGAACATTCAGCTGAGTGTTTACTGCAGGAACACGTATGAATGAAAAATGACTTTCAGTTCTAAATGACGCATTTATGTTAGGCAGCAAAACATTTTGGTATTGGTGCAACATGAGGGGCATTTGTAGCAAAGTTTCCACAGTCATTAAGTCTCCCGAACGAAAGAAGGTTAAATGTAAATTATTTCAACAAATTTTAGTTTCCATGATCGAATCTTGCAAGACATGTGTCGCTTAACACTGCAAGATATCAAGAACTAAACTTACAGCTGGTGGTCTCATAGTGATAGCTTTTAGTACATTAAGGCTGTTATTCGCCAGGTGCAGTGTACTCAGGCGATCTTTAGTCCAGTTTACTAAATACAAATCGGGAATACCATTACAAAATTTATCCAGCGCGCATATTATGCCATTGAGTGTTACAATGCATATTATGTAGATGACTTCACAACTTCTAAAAGTATATTCCTGTTCGTTAATGACGCAAGACTGACTGTTATAGAATGTAGTCAATTTTAACTATTTTTCCTTTTAGAATAAGAATTGCGATTTTTCGATGACTATATCTCGAATTTAAGGCCCGTGCAAACGTTCCCATCGCAACATTGTTGGCTCGAATACGTTAGGAGCATTATTTGACCACCGTGTTGCGTGTTGTTGAGAGTTGTATTCAAATGAAACAACAAATATCCAACAACTATGGAGTGATTTTTAGGTTGCAAGGGAAATGTGCCCTTTTTGTACTTACCCATATGATAAACTCTCTTACAGTCCAGTCTGTCATAACACAACTGTTAAGCTGTGACACCATTATGTTACCATACTCAGTGGGCTCTGTCTCGTGCCAGTATTTCTCGGCGGCTGGTTGATTCTGAAAAGCAATAAATAGTTACAGAGATCTGTTGCAATAAACACTAAACCTAATCTTTTGCTAAACAACCCATCAACAGGCTAAAGATATGGCTAACCATATCTTTATGGTTAGGCCGTTTAACTTTCCTTTGCTTAGTTAATTCACAAGCGGATGGTATACTTCCGGATTCCTTATTTTATAACTTGTTACTTTTGATAGCGTTTGTAGAGACGGTGTTAGGTATTTCTCCAGAGAAAATCAATCGAAAAAGCATAATTAAAGTACTAAAATTTGGAATGGCATCTAAAACCGAACTGCGGGTAAGCTAAACTGGTAATAACAGCTGTTGAAAGGAATTATCTTCCACGAATTTGCAGTCCTCATTAAGAAGCTAAAAATCGTTTCATTCACTCTGCGGCTATCTTGTTTAAGCAGGAGCCCTGCTCTTAGTTTAAGTAATCTCATTCAGTAACAAGATGAAAAAGGCCTTGCCGAAAACATGACTAGTAAAATTCATTAATAATTCATGTTATGACCAATCTACGGGTGGTATTTGAGTCACATGTATACCTCTCTAAACCTCCATGCGGCTGGCCGTTTTAAATGCCCATAATGGTCTCCCGTTCACACTTTAGATATTACTTTAAAAATGTTCTCTCACTTTTTTTAAAGTTTGCCTCCGTAGTTTATTGTTAATTAGAATGGGTTAGTGAACGCAATTGAGAGGTGAATTTATGGCCTCAAGGAACAAGATTGTGGTCTGTATTCACATTCCATTTCACAACAGTATCAAAGAAACACCATCGTATAAAAAAGGGATATTCTTGTGTCCCCAGTGGTAAGAGAAACTTTACCTAGCTATACTTACTTCTTTCTCCTGCATTTCAATCATAACAATGGTTTTAACATTCTTCTCCCACACCATTCTCCAGAAATCCTCCATTGTCTCCTTTAAAGGGCCTAAAAAAGCATTAGAGCATGAAATAGGTCAATTCATTCATATTATCTTAGAGCCTTCACGCAAAGTGTCCGCTATACTCGTTAACTGAATGACCCGTCTGACGTTTCACAAAAGAGTTCAACCACAACCTTTACGCAATACACCGATATTACAGTAGCGAGTTGTCAAGACTTTTCTTCTCCCTGAGCCACGTAAGCGCCCACTGAGTGACTTTTAGCCGCATGTGCTTTACTCAGTCTCAGGAAGCAATTTAACAGTGTGCTAGCAATTACTCTCCCCTGAATTGGATACCAGTCCATAGATCCCAGATTTTACCCCACAAACTGTGTCGCCATCAGCCATTTATACTCCTGGGTAAAGCAAAACAGCGAGGAGCATCCCGTGGATCAGTACCTTGAGCTGCAATATACTTGGCGGGAAAGCTGTAGCCCTAGGACCAAAAAAATGTACTCACTAATTACTTTTTTGCTTGGCCACTACAACCTAAAAACTTAAATTATTCAATGACCTAGCCGACAAAACAAACAAACAAACAAACAAACAAACGCATGTTCCTCCACGAGTGGGATCAGAAGACAGAACGCAATGGCTTAATGCGATTGGAATTTTGGTATCATGGCACGACCAGTGTGGTACTTGAGTTAGTATAAAATTGAATCAACTTTCTCAAGGACTGCGAAAGATGTAATTGCACGATGAGAAAAAAAAAGATATCAATTTTCCTCTGTTAGCAACACCGAAGATGAAAATTTATCAACGAAGCAGGAAAATATTCAGTACGATAAAACATCTTACATCGACATAATTAGCGTTGATGTAGTCTGATCCAGCAATATCTCTCTTGGATTTCAGAATTACTCGACTATGATCATCTGGAAAAAAAAGATAGATCATTTAAAGATAGTTTTAATTTTTTCATAAAAGATGCTAAACACTAGCTACCTCAAGTAAGAGGCTTAGAAAATAACTTACATGCGACTATATTTCGGTAGCGGTTCTTGTTTCTGTTGCACGCCGCTTGGCTTGCCTCCCAAGAGGATTTCCACGTCAGGCGTTCAAGGCACTATGAAGAATCAAAAGCGCTGGTTAAGGTCAAAGTGTTTTCACTGGAGCAAAGTCGAGTTTAGCATATTATAGACGTTAATTTGGTACTATGACAGGCTTTTATATTTTTTTTAGGGGAAACCTAGTCGGTGAGCTTAACACAGACAATGACAAGTTTGCTGTCGTACAGGCCTGGGAACAGGCCTGGGAACAGCGAACATAGGTAGTAAAGGAGTGAGATGGCTCCGCTAGAAAAACAACAGCAGAATGGAAAACGACCCCCACTTTAATCTGTCTCGGTTTTGGTTCGCAATATTCACTCACCATGTACAGAGTGTTGCATCTTGATAGTCAGGTTAGGAGACATTAAATTTACTGTAAGTTTTTCGTTTGTTCAACGGACCATATGATATTTAATGAAGAATCTGTACCTTAAACTCATCGTTAAATAAGGCGTTGTTGTTGGCATGGAAACGGTGACAGTGATCTGCAAGCTCTTTGACTGGTATTGGTCGTCTTGGAGGAGCGCTTTTGGATATGATGGACACTAAAATGCAGAGGAGGGGATAGTTGAATTTATGTAGTTACATTAATAGGTTTTGTAGAATATGTTTCGAAATATCATAACAACAAAGGAATGGAATAATTTCCTTAAGACTTGTAAAAGAGGCACGAGTGTGTTGCCTTTTCTTTCACGAACACATTAATTACCTAAAGAAAATAATATCTTGAGCCGAAATGATTCGCATTTACTCTATGCTTTGCACAATGTCTCCCATATTTCTAAATCTCTTTCAGACAGCAACCAAAATGTTTCGTGGTATCAAATAATCCATTTGCTCACGGATGAAAAACTGATTTTGGCTAACATTAGAGTTGCATAATATTAGAAGACAATCCATACTGTATGCCCTCTTATGTGTTACTGCTGACAGGAGACGGAAACGCTATTTTCATTGTTTCCTCAAGATCACTTCAGTGTTTTTCAATCATGGCCCATGTGATACATTGGACTAGTTAAGCATGTTAATATGACATTAGCCACTCTCCTTTACTAAAGCACTGACTTACATTTATGTATGGGACCTTTAGAACGCTTGGAATCTCGTCTGCAACGGAAACAAACAACTAGTTAATAGGGCTCTACTCTTTCACTATTTTCCCACAATTTTTGAAATTAAAAGTCGAACAGAAGTAGTGTGCGTAAAGAAACTTATTCCTGCATATGATTAAACGTAAGCTTGCCCCTGACTTCTTAGACCTAAATCAAAATCTTAGGTTAAGTACGCCGGCTATAACTGAATTGAATTTTCACATTTCTTCTGGTCGAGGAAGTAAAGATAAACGGATGCATAACAAAATAATACTGACTGAATCCAATATTGAAAATGATGAGGAACTAAGCTTTCTGTAGTAATTAACTGCAGATTGCACATACCTGACGAGTAGAAATGCGGTGATCAACACTAACAACAGAATTACACCACCCAATCCAGCTACGATCCAGATTAACTTGGACTTGGCAGGACCTGGATTCTGAGCTGAATAAAGGGAAATGTGAAAACAAATATTAATAACTTGCAAACTTTTATTGGCTACTGCCTGTCCCTTGAAACCGGCAATACAGGAACAAGGTCGAAAGATGGGTGAAATCTATAGTGAAAGGTTTATGAAACTGTGTTACGCTATTTAACATTACCAGACAAAATGAGGACTAGAGTCAATGGTCGGATTTCGTAGAAATCTCTTAGAGGATCCTTTGTTTCAAGCTAGCCGACGTGACAGAATGGACAAACTGTACTTTTTATGTGCCAACCACGTGCTCTCAGTTTTCCAACTCTGCCTCACACCACACTAGACACCGTCTTTTGACATCTTTTTAAATTGATCCTTTCTGCGATGCAGAAAGTAATGCATTTGACTCCGTTAGCAAGCTCAGATTTTTTATTTGAGTTCCCTTGCCTGTGAAAAAACTGAATATAGTGAGATGAACAACTCGACCGGGGTTTGCCAAGAAGATGTAATAATTACCCTCTGACGTCTGGATGTTGGGTTGGTGCTGAACTATGATCTCTTCACTCATGCGCCCTGGTAATGAATTAGACGCTTGCACCTGGGAGAAAATTGTGGAGCGGAATTAGATCCAACCACACTTATTTGTATGTAAAAAAAAATAAGCAATTGCACAGTGGAACCCGAGGGAGTGGAACCTCGATTTAACGAAGTACCAAGACCAAGGGAGGGACTAGGGAAATTGGTTCGCTATACCGAGGGCTCGTAATATCGAGGTCCTTTTCTATACATTTTAAAACATCGGGCTGAAGAATGTCGATCGTTATATCGAGGACTTCGTTATATAGAGGCTCGTTAAATCAAGGTTCCACTGTATTACAGTGTCTTTCTTGCTGAGAATTACCGCAGCCTAATAAAAGAAAAATCGGTACGTCTTATGAAAGAAATGGCACTTGCCACTGGCTGTTCGGTTTCCGCGGAATATTGCTTTTTTCACTCATTAAAAAGGAAGAAATAAACTTACGGTAACACAAATGTAATAAACACGATGACGTTTCAATCCGGGCCGCAAATGAAATTCCCAAAAATCAGCTATTCCATCTGGTCTCCAACAGAAACAATTATGCAGGAGGTTTGTCGCGTAAGTTGGATAAAACGGAAGATTTGTTTGCAACAGCAGGACCTTTAAAACATTTTGCAGTTTACGAAATTTTTAAGATGTGCATTTAAACTTTTGGCAGTTGTCTGTATTATAACTGTTGACGAGGACAAAATGGTTGTGACCTTTCCACGTTTTAGCCGTAAAATAATACTGGTTGCTTTTCCTTCAAAGAAATAACGTAAAATCCACCTTTACGTGGATGAATAGAAAAAGTACATATTCACAATTTGAACACACTTGTAACATGTGAGAGTGCATGGCTCTTTAACAATCTCAGTGAGATGGTTTGGCCAGTGAGGGTTACCGCAGCATTTTACCACTTACTTTTATTTTGAACTCAGTCTCGACATCAGGAAGAGTCACCTCATACGTCAGATACTCTTTATCCACGTCGGAGTGCATGGTGTAGGTTTTAGTAGCCCCGTCACCATCAGTAAAGTGGAGATCATATTTCTTAATAATACCATTTGTTTCCTCAGGTTTTCTCCACTGAAGAACCAGTCGTGACCCTTCTTTGAATTTTACTGAAAGTCCGCGAGGAGGAGAGGGAGCTGGAACACACAGAAGTGCCGTTATATTAGAAAACGTTGCACTTAAACAGGTTTTACAAGCGCATACGGAAAAAACCGTATGTACTCACGAGAAGATGAAGCGAATTTGCAATCAAACAAATTTTTGTAACTGGAAATTTATTTTGTTGTAGGTCCTTTCGGTGTGTTTGTTCAGAATTTTTGATTTGATTTTATTGAAAGCTACACTAATTGTTAATATATGATTTTCATATATTCATTCTCACTAATTGCTTGCTAGTTCCGTCCGAAACATTGAGTTAAGGACGAAAAGTGTCTTTTTCCCCTCATATAGAAATTAAATGTATCATCCCAACTAACAAAATTGTCAATTATTTCTCATTATGAAGAAACAAATAGCAATAAAAGAGGAAAATTAAATGAATTTAGTTTCAGCTATAAGAATAACATAAAAATACATTGGGTGTTACAGTTTTATCTTTTGCCAATATAGGGGACCAGTTTTCACCATTTGTGTCTGTAAAGAGGTATCCTTGTTTACAATGTATTTTTCTAGAGAAGATAACACTCATGTGAAATCGCATATTTTAGTCTGAGAAGCGATTTCAGGTAAACGTTTTGGGTTCATCTGTACGTATCAAACAGCCAAGTGAATAGTAAAGAAAAGTTATTTTGGTTTTCGTGGAGACGCTAATTGATGTTTTTGGCTTTCGGAGTCACGGAAAATGAAAATAAACTATCTTATATTATTAACGATCCGAAGCAATTGACCATAGGTTTGTTGTAATTTCAGTGTCCTCTAGCTTGGTAATGATATGATTGATGGGAATGCATACCGTCTTCTGGCATGATAACATCCACGGGTGATGAAAACTTGCTCCAGTTGTCCTGCCCAACTTCTTCCCGCACTGAAAAGGAATACACGTTATAGGGCTTTAATCCCCCAACTTGAGTGTCCCTGTGGTATGGAGTGCCTGCGTTAACGATCTTATGACCATCCATGTTGGTGTCAGCGGGTTTACCAATATGAAGCCATTTCACCATGTAACGACTCACGCGGCCTGAGATTCCCGGATGTGATTGCCAAGTGATGCGCACGCTCTGAGGGGTTTCTGTAACCACTTGCACATCTTGAGGGCTGTCTGGAACTATTGAAAAAAAATAAAATAAAATAAAATAATATAAATATAACTCATTTTTGCAGTTAAGGACCTAAAACTAACGTGTAGGATGTTTTCGTTTCTTTTTCAGCCGTAATAATAATGCACTGTTTTTGAAACCCAAGCAGGCTGAACCTATGGCTTCTTCCACGCGTAAACAGAGGGAAAAACAAAGGAATTCACTCCCTACTTAAGGCGTTTTGAACAAGAATGTAATCTATGCACTGGATTTTAAATGATGGGCATCAAACGCTCCGTAGAAAAAAAAGCATAGTTTGTGGGAATGGTACATATTTTACGTTTGCGGCGATTCCTTCCGTCCCTTAAAAGTAGAGATTCAACATTAACGGCACCCATTACATTCGGAATTAGAAGTACTGAGGAGCCGTTACGTTTGGCTAAAATACGCGAGTTATTGATAAAAAAAATGTCTTTACAACTGCGGAATAAGCATAATGGCAATTCAGTTCTCTTTTCCCATTGATTCTTCGGCTTTCTGGCACAGTGAAATAATAAACTGTTCCACTCGGCATGGGCTGTAGAGAACAAAGTTTCTAATTCAACAACTTCTTAAGCTCTGACAGTTCCTTCTGCAGGTTGACATCGTCCATACAGGGAATCGGTTGTCACTATGGTCTTTCCAACTGGACCGTTACTTTTGAAAAGCCTATCCTTTTTGGTTGGGCCGTTACTTTCAACAATTGCTAGAATGGTCCCAAAACTAACGTCTCTTTCAGGTAGCCGTGTTTTCCGGGCCGCTACTTTCGGAACTCTACAATATTTCATTTCTCATACCGCCCAAGAAAGGAACACCAACATTTCCCACGTACCGGCCGGGGGTGTTGAGACGAATTCCTTTTCGGTGCTTGGACCAGCTCCCTTTCTTGTGAAAGCCGCAATCCACACTCTGTACCTCGTCGACGGCTTCATCTGATCCAACGTGGTATGCGTCACAGTCGAGTTCACAGTAATCACTTTCTTGATGACAGGGAAGCGAGCATCCTCTTCGCTGTAGTTCACGTAATAGCCCTGCAGTATCCCACTCACGTGTTGCCGTGGAATGGCTTCCCATTTAACAAACACTGACTCGGGGGTATTAGCAGAGACTTCGATGATTCGAGGAGCTCGCGATGGAACTGTTTCAGAGGAAAAATAATTAACAATTATTCACCGAAGCGGAGGTGAATAGTGGTGGATGTTTACCAAGCCACGAAGCGGCGAGGTAAATATCCACCACTTTCACCGACACTGAGGTGAATAATTGTTTTAGTATATACCACACAAGCTGAATAATTAGGAGACCAAAACATTAATTTATGTGTGACAATATACCGAGAAGCGGTCGAAAATTATAAAATCTCGCGCGCCGGCTGCTCGGAGGCGAATAGTACTTGTTAATCACCTCCGAGTTAACGAATCAGAGCGCGCGAAAAGCACTATTCACCTGTGTGGTATATACTAAATGATGATAATGATAAGGATTAGTATAAGGGCAACGATAGCGATAGCGATGACGATCTGAAATCGCGATACATATCTGCTGTTAGGTAACACTTGAAGCCTAATTCCTCAGAAGGAATTTTCCATGGTAACACGCAAGCTCTACGACAAGGACCCCTCAATTTAAGATTGTTGCGAATTTTTTGAGATTAAAAAAACCCGTTCATCTACCATTTTAATTTTGTAACTTTCTTAACTCAGCAGTGTGATGGAGATGTGAAAAAGATGTGAAACGATTTCATGAAATCGATCTTTGGTGTGATATTTCTACTTTAAGAATGAAATGGGTAGCCAGTGAGAGCTCAAACACTGTTAGCAAGACCGCTTGTAAACCTGGGCTGAGTTGCTCAAAGCATGGTTAGCGCTAACCATTGGTTAAGATGTATTTAAACCTATAGGTTGTCATGGCATTTAACCAATGGGTAGCGCTAACCATGTTTTGAGCAACTGGGCCCTGGTTGATAGATTGTTAAACAACCAAGTATCTATCATTACTGGCCAAATCATATAGAGTACTAAAGTGATGACGTCATAAAAACTAAATTTGTGAAATTATGGGATTTGTTCGGATATTCAGAAATAACATGATCAAAAAGACCTACTTGCCAAAAATCAGCGTTTTCTTACAGTTTGAGAGCGAGATATTAGCACCGTTATGCTCTGCTGACTCCATACAAATCCTTCTAAATTTGACTCAGTTCCTAACGTTAGGAACCGAGTCAAATTTAGAAGGATTTGTATGGAGTCAGCAGAGCATAACGGTGCTAATATCTCAGAGCCAATTTGCCTTTAAATGCTGATTTTTGGCAAGTTAGCATCTTTCATCTTGCTCTTTCTGAAAATCTCAACAAATCCCATAATTTCAAAAATTCTAATATTTGTGACGTCACACTTTAGTACTCTATATTATATGGTCAGTTATTTTTTTCAAAGATCCCGTCTTATTAGCCTGTCCCAGGCGTTCAGATTGTGGGGAGCGGCGAAAATCGTCGCGAGAATTAACGATGTTGCGAGCGGGAAATACCGTCTTATGGATAATTATTTACTAGATGAAAAAATCCTACCATCGGTTGATTAATAGCATTCATCAGCTAACGAGATGTTTTAGTTATTGCATTTAATCAAGACATATCCTCAGTAATGAGGGAAGCGGCCTTTGGGATAGACATTATCAAGGAAAAAATACAATGTTTACAAGTGCGAACATCCAATATGTGATTTGTACGAAATTAATCAGAAAATTGTTAGTTGCAGTGGATTTTGACTGATACCATCACTGGCACCTATACTTCCAATGCCGGGTAACTATCTCCATAACAACAGTAAAAGCTCAACACAAAGAGATATTTCACTCATCCATAATATATTGTCACGTGACTTACCGTCTTCATCAGTGATAATTGTGACAGGTCTGCTGTGCTGACCGCTGCCCATATCAGTGAAAGCAGACACCCAAACATCATAATACGTGAACGGCTCCAACCCTGTTATCTCCAGGCTCTGAATTGACGTGTTAACAGACATGGCTTTTATGACACCCACATGACTCACAGAACGTTTCGTTTTAGACATTCCTGTTCTGTAATACACGTGATATCCCCGTAATATACCGTGCACGTAATGTTCAGGGACTGGGCTCCACTTTATCAATATACTACGGGGACCAGAGCTTCGAGCTTGCAAAACATCTGGGGCGCGGCTAGGGACTGGTAAAGAAAACGTCTTGCATTAGTGAATGCCTCTTCTCCCCTCCCCGGTGAGGTTGGCGAGGTAGCCCTTATTGCCGGTTATTTAAACAGAGTCTGGACCCTTATATCTGCTTGTAAATCCATCATTTTACGAAGACAAAATGCGTTTTTAGTCTGTATTATATGCTTTCTCATTACTGTTTGCAGTGAACAACATTCAGATATGATTTAACACTCTGCCAGCGGAGACTGAATTTGAGTTGGATCGCGGTTTTGTTAAACTCTGTGTAATCATCGTTTATATAGCCTGCCCGGGTGTTTAATCTGGAACGATATCTGGAACTACGTATTGAGCTTGTTAATGAAATGTAAGCACATATGAAATAACAAACAAACAAACAAACAAACCACAACAACAACAAAAACAGTAATCAGTAACCAGTGATTTACAATTGCTGCTCTCTTTTTATTCAAATATCGATTCCATATATAGCGGAAGTGATCATGCTCTTCAAGAGAAGACAGTAAAACCAAAGAAACTTTTAACTTACCATCCTCTAGGGTAGTTACATTCACCGGTTCACTGGTCTCACCCTGTCCTCCCTTTGTCAAAGCCGAGACTGTTACCTCATAAGTAGAAAACTTTTGAAGATTCTTCAAGTGTGCAGTTGATTTTCTGGGCCCAACAAACTGTGTATAGAGCTTCCCTGACGCGTCGCGGTAAGTCACGTGATAGCCTTTGAGAGTATCCTCTGTAATTGGGGTGTAAACTGGGTCCCAGCTCACTCTCAGGCAAGACGAACACGTGCTAAAAACGTTCACGTTTTCTGGAGCTTCCAGGCCTGCGGAGATAATATAGATGCTCTATAGACCTACAGATGTTTGCTCCGCGCGCTCCTTCGCATACTACCCTAGAATTTAGGTTTTTCTTCTAAGTCTTACCTCTTATCTTCCACAAACAAAATTCGTGAGATGAAATGTCGTTGTAGTAGCAATCTCCCGACGAAATACAAAAGTGGGGCACATTTACATATTTTCACATTTTGAGTCTTTTTGTCGATTTTAAACGAATTCTTTTTCAAGCTTTATTTTCACTACTGCTTATTAGTGGTAACAACTGCAATGATCATTCACATCTTCATTTCCTAACACGCAGTTCAAATATATGAATTTCATATATTCACAGTCAATGACGAGAGTGCAATTGAAAAAGTTTTTCCTTACCATACTTTGTAGTAATATTGTGGGTGGGACCAAGAACACCATTCCTAATCCAGCCCCTGACCTTTGTGAGCCCCGTCAGGCGCACTCCATATGTGGTATTCCTCTGGAGACCAGTTACGTCCACACTGAGAATTGACTGGTTTACTTGAATAACGTGGTTACGAGGCGACTTGCGAGGCAATTGCCAGTAGATGACGTAATACCCACGAAGGATTCCGTTGACGTGCTCCTTTGGGATTGGGGCCCAGACCACCTGAAAAGCAGTACTGTTGGCCGTAAGAGACACTAGCTTAGGTGCAGCTGACGGAACTGAAAGAAGAAGAAAAAAAATGCATGCAGTCAAATGCCATTGTAAGCTCTTATCTGAGTCGTATAGGTATGCATCGACCCAAAGGGTATCAATTCTGATATGCCATATCAGAATTGATACACTTTGGGTCGGCGCATACCTATACGGATCCTGGTAGGATCCAAAAGGTAATAGTTCTAGTTTACCAAATGTGCGTAAGGTATAAGCCCTTAGCATCTCTTCTCATTGATCAAAGGCCAACCAGCATGATAATTTTGTCACTCCACGAATTGGAAGCTTCTTTCGAAGAAAGGGTATATGGTTTTCACACCTCATAGAATGACGTTTTAAACTTAGTATCGTTAGAGGCCCAAAGCAAAGTTATTTTCTTGAAGAAATAACACACAAACAACAAAGTATAGAGTTCCAGTAAATTGATCAGGGCAAAGAAGAAGCACAAAAGGACCAAAGATTTGTTCAATCATAGGACGTGCTAAAAACACAAACGCAAATGGCACATTTCCGAGTTACCAAAAGCTCTTTATGGAAGCGAAGACTGTTGCAATTCTTATAAAAACGAGTATTAATCATATGCGAAGGAAAATTCTTTTCTACACGAAATGTTTTGCTGTGTGTATCGCTTTCAGCTGACTGCGAGCAGTAGTGTGTAATTCAGTACTACGCGAAGAATAGCCAATAACTCACCAAACTCGTCTGTCCATACTTGTATAGGTTCACTGGTAGGTCCTTCACCTTTGTTAGTGTAACCCAACACTGTTATCCAGTAAGGTGTGAAAGGTTTCAAGCCACCCAGCTCTATGCCTAGGGCGAAAACCGCTGTGCAGTACATGACACTGTCAATCGTATCAGCTCTTTTGTAGCAGACTTTGTAACCGAGAACGAGGCCATTCCGGTGGGGCTTAGGAATTTGCGCCCAGAAGACGATGATACTGACAGAGCTTGTGTTGTATGCTGTCACATTTGCCGGCGGGGCCGTGGGGGCTACATAAATTAATGATGAATATAGGCCGTTAAAATAAAGGTTTGCATTAATGACCTTCATTGTTCGCCTTCTTTTACAACAAAGCATTGCCGTACTTTAAAAGAGCCTTGATATATAACAAGTGTTTAATTCAGGAAAGTTTTGTTGTCGTGGATGTGGTATCCGAAACGTTTTGTTTTGATTAATTCCAGCAGAAGGCTAAAACACAAATCTTAAATTGTTGATTAAATTAAATCTTTCAATAAGAATTTGCACACGGTGTACTGGCCTTTGCGTGTACTGTATACCCGTAGCTCTCTCTGTCTCTTGTTTTATCAGCATTTGAATCAGATTGATTCTTGCACCCTCTACTGACAACACCTCATTTTTATATCACACTGAATTTGTAACTGACCAATAACAATTTTCCTGTGTCAAGTAGACGCGAAAATCAAATTTCGTTTTTGAAGTTCTAGAAAAATTAAAGACTGACGTCTGTATTCCTACCTCCCTCAGGTGTCCACACACGTGTGTATTTTGTGAAAGCACCATATGTCCCATTCCTGAATCCCTTCCGTATGCGAAAAAAGTACTGTGTGTAGACTTGCAGATTGTTCAGTGTCACTGTGCCCGTGGTACCAGGAAGAAGCATAGATGACTTATTGATGTCATTTTTCCATTGCAGCTCAAAAATAGTGTTTTTTGATGGAGACTTGACCTCCCAAGTCAATTTGACGCTGGTGTCGCCTGTTTTGTAGCCCACAAGATAATCTGGTGGATTGAGGGCTACTAGGAAGAAGAATAGGTTACATTTGGAAAATAAACAGTATTTACACTACTAAGAGTATCTTGTTTTTATGCAGTTCGCTTTACTTGTTCAGCTATTACTAAGAAAAAATGAAAAGGGGTGCTCTTATTGTCACTGTACTAAAATTATCCTTATCAGATCACTAGGAGTTAGAGAAAATACCCTGGTTGTGACAATGGGTGTTTACGAGTCGGGAATTGAATGTCAGTAACGATCGAGCATATAGACGTTATTCATAAATGGCTGCCAATTCATTATTCTTTTGTCCTTGTGCAAATTAGCCTACCAAACCTCGTTACCATGTGCTAAATTAAAAAGAATTCTTGCACTAGTATGAGGCTTGGTAGGCTAATTTGCACAATAACAAAGGAAAAATAAAACAGCCGCCATTTATGAATAAGGTCTATGCTTCATTCTGACAGCTGCTTAACTATAAACGTTCTAGCTAGTCTTGTTTGGGAGCAGATGTTCGTGGTTGTCAAGTACCTGGTGGGTGGGAAAGTATGCTAAACAACAACCACGACGACATCAACTACAACAACAACTTAACTAGCAAGTAAGATCAGAATAATAGACAACAACAACAACAAAAATTAATTATTGTGACGTTTGTCAGTCATGTATTTATCTTACCTACCTCGTAGAAAGCCCTCTCATAGTTAGTATTTCAGCGTTTAACCCCACTGGTTGAAGAGCATCATCACCCTTAATTATGTGTCAGTGTTTCTTTTAGTTTTTCTTGCTTTTGTTAAAGTGCCCTAATTAGCTTGTTTAAAGCAAAATTCATGACACTGAAATAAAGGTTATCTATTTTCATATGTAGGACTATGTAAGCCAACCTCTCTCTTTTAAGATGTGAACATTCCGACTGCACCTCAAACGTGTCGGAAGCATCAGTGAAAACCTGCTAAAAAGCCCCAATTGTGAGGTGATCGAAGCGCGTTATGAACGAAAAAAAAAAGAGTAATTCGTGAAATAATTTGCTTATGCAGATACAAACAAAAGCTAACGAAAAAATAGGCTGACGTTTCTACACGTGCAATAACACTCGATTCTGCCAAACTATTTGACTGCTTGAATTGTTCGCATTCCTCAATGTGACAATTTCGTGGACGCTTTTTATCATCGCACAGTTAGTTTGTTAATCTAACAGTTACGGACATACTTGAAAATGAAGTCACTATGAAACCGAAAAGTCGCTTTTGCGTTGGCTTTTTCATACTTGTGCAACATTTTTCGAGGTTGCGTAAATTTCTGGGGTATCACGTTCGCAAGAGAAACAGCATACAAAGCTAATAAATGCTGTGAAGGGAAGCTACAACTTGAAGGTAGTTAAAAACTGAAAAGATGAAGACAGATCTGGTGAACAGCAAACAGATTCTGTCGCTTCAGATAAGATTAAAATTAATTTAATTAAGAAAAAAGAATGTTTTAACAAGGTGATAAAAAGAGCGAATTAAATATGGTTAAAATTAAGATCGGCTGAAACAGGTTAGGGCATACTATTTGGAATATTTTGGTAATCTTTTCATGATGCGCGAGCACTTGAAAATCGCTCGTTATTTATAGGGAGCCAACTCGTGGCCCCGCGAACTCTTGGCCCCTCCCAAAGAGCGCATGTTGCTGATGTTGACCTTTAATAACGCCAGTCCAGCTGGTAAGAAGAGGTAGAAAAAAGAAACAAAAATCTGGTAAAATCGCAAATGATTTGAACCCAGTAGTCATATCATAACTAAGTGAAGCACGATCGTCCGGGTGAGTGTAGTCCTGAGAAGAACTGTTTGTGGTGACATTGACTGACGTTTCGACAACCTGAGCGGAAGTCATCATCAGAATCAAGTGATTTGTGTAACGTCAGGAGATGGTATAAATACTTTGGTCGTTGATCTGATTGGTCAACGAAGTCGTGATGTTACTGGTCGTCTGTCAGTTAAGCCGTGATGTTATTGGCTATGAAGGCTGTAAACCGCGATTGGTGCGTTTCGATCCGTCTCTTTTTTAGCCAAATTACCTACTGTACTACCTTAGAACAGACGCCACTGAACCGTTGCCAACAGCTTCCCGCACCTTACAAACGACTTATTGACGATATCAACAACAGACAAACCGACTAATTTGACTAACAATACACCTACGGACATTTGACTAACAAAAGACGGATCGAAAGGCATCAATAGTCCAGTTTCGAGTTCGCCATGACCGTTGAATAAAAGTACTGAGAACGCATTTGTAATTGTACACCGTTAGCCTCGACCTAAAGTAAAACATTCACAAATTCCAGCGAGAAGATGACCTGTTTACAGCGCTGTTTATGTTTAATTGTCAAAGTCTTGGCACCTTCCCGCCGGTATTTGTGAATACTTTACTTAAGGTTGAGGCTAACGGAGTACAAATGCGTTCTCAGTACTTTTATTCAGCGGTCATGGGGAACTCGAAACTGGACTATTGCGGTTTACAGTGTTCACAGCTTAATTGACAGACTTCCAATAACATCACGGCTTCGTTGACCAATCAGATCAACGACCAGAGTATTTATACCATCTCCTCGCGTTACACAGATCATTTGACTCTGATGATGACTTCCGCCCAAGTTGTGGAATCCTCAGTGAATGTCACTACAAACAGTCCTTTTCAGGACTACACTCACCCGGACGATCGTGCTTCACTTAAACCTGGGAATAAGATAATGAGTGAAGCTGTTAAATATGAAAGAAAATTATGGTATCTTGTAATTACACGTATGCAAGCATTTAACTTCACATCAGCCAATAGGCCATTTTCGAGGTTATCTGTGGCCTCTGTATCAAACCGAGGCCTGGTGAATAAGCCATTTGAATGAAACTAATTTTAACATGAATGGATGATCACTTCAGCAGTCAGTGATACTAAGCAATGTTTCAGTGCACTAATGTCAAACCTGGACCAACTCTAGTTAGTAGTGACAGTGAATCAATTTATACCGGTTGGTAACTTTAAACATAACTGGCCCTAACGAAGTATCAGGATGGCTTTTTGGCTTTTCAAATTAATCCCTCCTGTAGCATGAAAATAATTTATACGGTGGCATATTTTAGCAATTATGACTTCCAACTTGCAAGCTTATAGCTTACGCACATCCATAACACCGCAGGTCACTTCGTTTCAGTTGTTGACCTCGTAAAATTTGATAAGGAAGACCGTATTTCCTCGAATAATAGCCGTCCCTCGTTTAATCGCCTCCCTCGAATAATCGCCCCCCTTGACAGAAATATTTACAATAATCGCCTTCCCCCCACCCCCCCCCCCACCCCCTCGCCATCTTCTCTTTCTTTTATCCCCTTCCTGTCAAGTTAAAAATTGACAACTTGGGCAACAAACAAGCTTTCGTTGAAAATTGACAATGAAAATTAATCAAGAAACCAAATTTGGAACACTTAAAAAGCCCGTGTTCAGTTATTTGATGTGATCATTTTTTGATTTAATGAGATAATAAAACAAAATATTTAGGGAATCACTTCCAGTGAGCAATATTTGAAATAATCGCCTTCCCTCGAATAATCGCCCCCTTTTGGTCCTAACTTAGAACTTAGAACTTAGAATAAGTACTCCCATAAGCTAGAGTTCCCTCTCATACTGGGAGGGACTGGTCAACGGTTTAGAGCCTGCGGAGGTGAGGGAGCACCTTTAGTGATCTAATGGCAGGCAAAGCAGACTGCTTAAAGCAACTTAATCTGTCGCTTGACACGACTCCATAAGGGAGCAGATTCCATAGACGAATGGTTCTTGGGAAAAAAAGAGTAGTTAAATGATAAAACATTAGCATGTAACGGTTGGTAACAGAGCTGCTGGCGTCGAGTAGTTCTAAGTTTGGGGTAAGAGCTTGCTGATTCGGGAATATTGCAATTTACTAGGTTATTGTGAAAGGGTGTCCCAGCCTAAGGTCTTAACTAGCTTGGAAGTACTTGTAGAGGTTTTATAATTGTTACAGACAACGCGCGCCGCGTTCTTCTAGACTTGTTCAAGACGGTTAACATCACAGTCAGTGTGATGGTTCCATGAGGAAACGCATATTCAAGGGTTGGTCTAACTAGGGACATGTAATCCCTCTCCTTGACATCTGGTCTGCACGGCTTCAGTAATCTTCGGATGAGGCCAAGGGACTTATTTGCCTTAGCAGCTATCTTTGAGCAATGAGAACCCCAACGGAAGGCTTCAGTGCATCTAACACCCAGATAGTCACACTCGGAGACTTTCGATAAAACCTCAGAATTCATGGAGTATATGAAGTCAGAGGGGTTACGCTTATTTGTGAAAAAAAAACAATAATCGCCCCCGGCTATTATTCGAGGAAATACGGTAATTAAGAGTCTCAATGCGGTTACTTCATTGAATTCGCTCACAGAAATATAGAGAAAAATAAACATAGCAAACGAAAAAGAAAAGAAAAGAAAACAAAAACAAAAATGAAAACAACAAGAAAACACAACAACAAAACAAAACAAAACAAAACAAAACAAAACAAAACAAAACAAAACAAAGCAAAACAAAACAAAACAAAACAAAACAAAAATAAACAAACAAACAAACAGAACCAAACCAAACAAACCCATCGTGGGGGAGGAAAGCGTGACTAGACCAAAAGGCTAAACAACCAACAAACAGACCAAACAAGGTAATATTTCGCACTCGCAATTGGATAAACGGAAAATCATGTTAATAAGGCTATTTTTTTAATCGCATCAAAGTATTTGTTTACTTCTGGGCTTAAGAAACAGCGAGGTGAATCAGATGTGGCTTAAGCTGCTTTTGGTTAACTTGAAAAAGGAAAAACTTGTGGGTTCAAACGTTTTCCTGTGTAAGGTCGGTGGTAGGACAAATAAAGAGAACTCGCTCAAATTTGTAGATTCGGATAATGATCTTTTCCGTTCGTTCTTGTGCAGTGTTTACACAAATCCTTAACCAGGTATTCAGATTATAGCCTCAAACTTATTTTTCTTACAGGTTTCCCCGGGTTTTCTTATCCCCCTGCATAATGCGGACCTAGAGGCACCTCAAAGGACCCAAAAAAGGCGCCAGCGAATCTCTCTTATGCTTTTTTGCGTAATCCGCTTATGCTAACACGAATTTGTAGCACCGAGTTATTTTACGCAGACTTTTTTTTATGTGAGCGCAAATATTTTGGACAGCACTCGACTGAACTGTGTGAGTAAAGAAGATCTGTGAATTATCACCAAGGAAGTTCAACTGAAACACCACGCGGGAGACTACCATGCCAAGTGACGGTGACCGGAAATTGATAATGGACGCGGGCTCTCAGCCAAATGAGTACTTCACACCCGAAACTGAGCATTGGAAAATACTGCATACTTGTCCTCACTTAGAAGGTTTTCCTTTGTTTTTTTTGTTTGTTTTACTACGGTATGCTGTTTTCTTGACGTGCATGGGTGTAAACGATTAAATTTACTTCTGTCTGCCTGATGTTACATTGAAGTTGAAACGTGTAAGTTAATGGGTCATCGCCATTGGTATTTAACCAAGATATCGTTTCGGCCATGCCAGTATGAATATGCTGGTGTAACCTGTTGATCGGTTCTGATGTTATTTTCTCAAACTTTGTTTAGCTATGTTAACTAAGCTGTTTTTGCAGACTCATTGGCTGAGGCTACCTCAATCTAAGTCCATATAGTCTGAAACATGATACTGCGTGTAGCTTTTTTGCAGCTTTAGTTAGAAATATGAAAGGAAAGGACTTGGGTATTTGGAATAGAGCATCATAAATCGATACAGTTTGGTCTAGAAGAAGCACTGGGCTACACTTTTCTCCTTTCGCCCTGGTCTGAGCTTATCTCCTGCTTAAAAATGTGATTAATTTTAATTTGTGCTCTTAAACTAAAAAAACTATGAAAGGGGTGTCTCCTTGAACATTTCAGCAACTCAGCAACGTTTTACCACGAAACTCCAACCCCTACGTCTCCAAAAAAAAAAAAGGAATTATTGGTGACATTTGAACTCTCAGTAGTGTACGCTTAGTTTTCTATTTTGGATCACATCAAACTGCGCAGTCTCTTTCTTTGCTGGTTCTGAAGCGTGCATTGGATCAAACGCGCGGCGAGCAGCGCTCCTGAAACGCCCAATCTCTCCTTGATCGCTTCTATAATTTGATTAAGTTTAGCCTCCTTCCTCTCCAGTGATCTGAGGTAAACAAAGGACGATTGCATTGCTCGCAGTGTAAGCATGATCAGCCGACTGAGCAGTTTTATTCTTTTTAATTTTCATGTCAAAACCGCGAAAGTTTACATCTCTGACCAAAAAGTCGCGTATGGGAAAAAGCCGCTACCCTCAGTAGAAGGAAGTACTGAATTGAATTAAACTGAAAGATTTACACCGGACGTCCCCCTCCCCCCTCATCCCAGGGACAAATATTTAAGCGTTTTCGATAAACGAACAGCTCAACGAAGTAGTTTAAAATAACTCTGAATTGTATATTCAAGCACTGGTAATTTATCCATGGACGCAAAAGAAAAAGGTACATTGTAAAGGATTATGGACGGCGCAGCAGGAAGTTCCCAGTAATGATTAGGATTAGCTGTTGTTCCCGCACTCAAAAATTAGAACTATATTGTATGAGTCGAAACTGCTTCTGAGTGAAAGAGTCAATCACTGCCCTTTGCTTTTTAATGGCAAACACGTCCGGCTAACATAACACAGCTGTTTGTTAAGAAAACAACTGAAACAATTCCAAGAGAATGTTAAACATAGATGAAAGACTAGTGACCCTCGATATACGTGCATAATGGGAAGGTTTTGATGAAACCTAAAAACAACAAGCTTAAACGCAGGCGAAAACCTCCTCTAAAATTCCTGCGGGTAATGTTGGTTGTAGACAATTACAAAAAGGCATGATCAAGTGATAAATGTAAGATCTGTAACGTAAAACTGTTACGTGCTCTTAAAGTAGTTGGCTGTTAACACTACTATGGCGACTCCTAAGCAAGTTATTTTCAAAATGAATTTTTTTTACAGTGCAGTAGCAGACCTTTTTTTACAGTGCAGTAGCAGACCTTTAGAGATAAGAATAAACCAGAGAACAAACTCTTGTCATGATTATTTCGTGTTAGACGTTCATTAGATCTTTTGGAAAGACGTTTCGATCCGTCACATCAAAACCTTTAGCCGAAGAATGCTTATCTTATACCAAGCAGAATTGTCAGAAAATCAGACGTCGGTGTGTTCATTGGACATGCCTGGTTAAAATGTTTCTACCTAGGGCGCATAATTGTCTAATCCAATGAGTTTTCATATTGATGCTGCACATAAAACCGTGAGAGTATAACTTTTTATGCACTCGGCTTTCCTGTGGCGAAGAGAGAGGAGACTTTCACGTGCACATCAACAGCAAACATATGTCGTTTTAATACTCACTCACCTTTTGCAGGGCTTGCAGCCGCTGTAGTCAACAATGTGCCAAGAAAGAGGATAACACGGAACGACATTTCGATTTGTTGATCTCTGGGACTTTCTTTTGCTTTCTTTCCCAATTTATGTTGCATCTTTCTCGCCAAATTTCCCAAAACTCACATGGTAACACGACGTATCGGACAAGACGTTGTATCTATACGTTTGTGACAGTGAAATAGAAGTTCACGACTATGACTCAGTTGCACTGCCGAAGCTCAATCAGTGAATTGAAGGGTCAACAGCAATTCACGGATTAATTTGCTCGCGGCGTTTGTGTACGGCTCATGTCAACTCAGTTCTGTTTGGAGTTGGCTATCAGTCAATACATATGATACTAGAAAGGTAATATCAATTTACAGTCGGTTTATAAAGAGATATTCACCGCGGGTTATATTTTGACGGCAAACCTTTCGTTAATGCTGCAATATGTTTCTTCTTTTATTACCAAATAAGCCAGATGACCCGTACACTGAGCCTAAACGAGTGAGCCTAAAATTCTCTTTCGCAAATACAGTGTTTATAAAAACAACATTACAAACAAGCACAATTAGTGTTGGTTATTCCCACATTTCAAGAGAAATGGAACTTCAGTTTTGTTTTAAATTTCGATCTGCAGCTAAAAACCGGATGTTGTGGTAGGTTAATGAGATTTTTTGATCTTCTTCCTTTCAAATTTTAACTCTCAATTGGTCCTTCATTGCAAACCTAATGGTGTGAAAATCACTCTATTACCTTCATACTGACACTGACTGAAGCAAGAGTCGGGTAAGTGCACACAGATGCAGTCATGAGAACTGAAAATGACTATAAGAATACAGAAGCTTCTGAGAAGCTTGGAGATGCAGTCATTGAGCTAGATATGATTACCTGCAGTGATTTTAACTTGATCTCTCTAAATAAAAGATTGAAATCAAGGCCCTGTTCGCACTAAGACAAAAATTTGAGTTTGGCGTTTGCAAAAAAAGTGAAAATTTTGTAATCACCAATTTTTTGTTTTCGTAATCCTGTTCGCACATGAAGATGCGAAATTTTTTTTAGTGACAGATGGCTCTAATGCAAGGCAACCGCAAAACCCACACTGAAGGAGTCCGTCATCAATTTGATGACCCAATGACGGATGGATGTCAACGAACAAAGGATTTTCTCGCCTGACAAAATTTTTACAGCCTCCAAAGCTAGTCGACGGAATCTCTGAAGTTTCGTTGCGCTTGCAAAAATTTTGGTGGGTGCAAAAAATCGTTCGCACTAGAAATGGCTTCGCGTTGACAGATTTTTTGGTAAATCAAACAAAATTTCGCGTAGTGCGAACAGGCCCCAAATTAACCTGTATTCATGAAACCGCAAATATTCTATTTTTCTTAGGGAACAACTTCAACATGGAACCATGGGACGTCTAAGGTATTTGGGCGGCAAGGGCTCAGCGTTTTCGCCAGAGAAACATGCACAATTCGCGCTATCATGAACATCGGCTGACACACAGGCCAGAATCAGCGTCTGAGTGTTTATGTGGGTGTTCTAGCATTGCAAAAGCAGACATAATAATCTCACTTGTTGGAGGAAATCAATTACTGTCGGCTGGCTATTGAGGGTTCGTGCGTGCCTTATCTACGGAATACTGGCTAAGGAATTTAGCAAAACAACAAACACTTCATCATTATCTGTCTCGTCTCTGGAAATCAATTACTGTCCACCCCGGCAGTTACTTGTGAGGACTTTAAAAAGACTTCAAAATCAAAACTAAACAACGATCAAAATGAATTGTGGAAAATACAGAGAAGCGAACAAAAGCGTGGGTTTAAATAACTGACTTGATTTAAGAACAAAGTGAATTGACACACTTTCGGATTTGAGAGTTGTAAGCAACCGCAACATAGTATGTGAGGGTTAAACCACTTGTATCGTAGGATCCCTACCGGTGTTATTTCAGTCATGAAACTGTTCCTTCTGTGGATAACATCCCGGAGAGTATTTACTAAAATGAACTGATTGTTCAGCATAACTTTCCTGTGGTGCAGTATATAAATCAAACAAGGAATTTGTCGGTCACTTGATTCTCAAGGTCGGGTCAAATAGGACTCACAGAAGACAACAGAAATCTTATCAGTAAAGCTACTGACACAGGAATCTCTCAAAATAACAAACGATCGTGATCTTGCTCGTCGGGAGAAATCAATTAGTGTCCTTTGATCATTGAACCAGGAAGATATCTCAGATAAGACTTGGGCGCGGTCCAGATAAGCACGATAGTTCATGATTGCCAAATTATCTTGATCAACAGCCCAGTTGATAACGCAAATTGAATTCCACTGTTAATCCTCGGAAACTTGTTTGCTTTCAGTTCAGCTAATGAGTGAGCAACTCAGCCGATGTTTATGTTGCGTGAGAGTTTAAACCTCCCAAACATTTTCGTAACCGCAACAGAAATAGCTTTAAGCTGCAAGCGTTGCGTGCATGTTCGCTCTTTAAAGACGGCTCCTGTATTTACACTTCTAAGTTTTCCATCACCGATATATCTGGCAGGTTATAAGCAAACGATTGTGCAAAGCGATCACTTGCCAAACATTGCAAAAATAACCACAATAAATCTACGCTATAAGTCACACCCGGGTCCCAAGGGAGGATGAAGCCATGAAGCACAATGGAACTGGTTGAGGGGGAGGGTGGTGGAGGTTGCGTTTTGCTATTGACTGATTGCTGTTGTCGTTGGTTACCCTCCCTTGCATCCAGGGTCTCTAGTCTCTGTAGCCGTTCAAACACTTCAGTTTTGAGCAAAAGGGAGAAAAGTAACGGCACAGATATATGCATATTTTTATTGCCATAAAATATATATTTTTATTCTTACCATTTTTTACTTTCAATTGCAAGCTTATTCATTGTCGCATTCGCATTGATTAGCAATTGACGATGTAGTTTCATCCGAAACATGCTTTAATCGATCGCGTGCTTACTTAAACCACATAAATGTAAAAAAAAAAAAAAAAAAAAAAAAGCAAACAAACAAAAAACAAGAAAAAAGGGGAAAAAAGCAAAATACGTATGACTTCCAAACGTTTTATTTATTTATTTATTATTTTTTTTTTGCTGTAGTATGAATTTCAAGCCGGGTAAACCAACAAAGTGTATAGTGAACGATCTGGAATGTAGGTTTCTTTTATATTCTATAACGACTCACTCCGCATTCAAGTTAAGCCCAGAGGCCAGAACCAGCGGGGGTAGCTGCTAGGCGACTACTCGCCTAAATGTAGGCAATGTCTTATGTCTCCAGGGAGTAGGATATGATAGATTTTTACACCAGATGAAATTGCAATTGAAAACACTGATGCATGAAACATGATCTCGGCATATCAAACTTACTTCAAAGAGCATGAATATTTCCTCAAAGTTGGCGTCCAAGCTCGTACGAAAAACGTTTTCCCTTATGCGCTTGCGTACTAGCGTCCTGGGATTTATTAACATTTGTAAACATGATGACCACGAATAAAGCGGAAAGAATCTGTGGCACCAAAACGATATGCCAAAGAAGTCTTTTATACATATCCTTGTACGCGAACTCTCGGACCGATAAATTTACCGTGCAGTTGTAACAGAGGTGGACAAGATTGGAAGGCGGGTTAAAATTCATTATGTGGGATACAGCGAGTGGTATGATGAGCTAACAATGATCTTTTTCAGCGGATGTAACCTCTATTTCTCCGTTCTCTACCTCTCTTGATGATCGTATGAAATCAACTCACGATTGATGCTTAGAAACTCACCAGTTGCGATGGAGACCGGAAGCTATAGTACCCGATCGCGACGCAGAAAGTAATGGAGCTGATTACAAGCAAGCTCAGATTTTGCAGTTGACGGTTCCCCTACCTGGGATGTTGGGCTGGTGTTCAACTATGATCTCTTCACTCATGCCCTATGGTAATGAATTCGACGCTTGCAGCACCTAGGAGAAAACTTGTCGAGCGGCATTAGACCCAACCACGATCCAAGGTACCATAGTGATGCGTTACCTACACAGTGTTCATTTTGCGGGGAATCACCGCGGCCCAACCACTTCTAGTAATAAGCTTTGCTTTGTTTTGTTTTTGTTTGTTTGTTTCAGTTGTTTGTTTTTTGCTCATCGTGTTCGTCACTCTTTCCAAACCTCCAGTTCTCGCTCGGGAAAAGCAGAAACGCAACCCCACGCTACTGGAGTTTTAAACATCCAACCGTTGGATTTCTATACGAGCGTTCTCAGAGATTGAGCAACATACTCATTCGATCTTCATTTAGAAGAATTTTAAAATTCTTAAACGTGTCTGTCACGCATCATCTATCTCGCCAGCTTCCATCCCTTTCAACAGAAATGTTTAAATGTTTCAGATAGATAGATGATAGTTTAGATAGATAGTTTATTTGAGAGCGTTTCTTTTGACCTACATCCTCTATTTTGAATCCCTTCAACAAAGTGGAAAATAAATAGAAATTGAAAATCCATTATAAAGTTTGCGAATAAATTTTTTTCCATGCATGTCACGCGATTGGACGTCACAGGGAAAAAATATTTCGAATTTGTAAAGCCTCATAAAGTTTGGTGCGGTAACGTGTTAAGAACACTTTAGCCAAATTTGAAATCTGAACAATCTGGACTGGGCCTCCAAAGATTTACACAGTTTTCACAGTCACCGAAGATGCTGTCGAAGGGGTCATACCGCCGACCAATAGAAGACAAGGTTCCGAATGGGTCTGCATCCTACCACTAAAAGTGAACCAAGTGCTGGAGTCAATTACAACATTGATGAAACAGATGAAAATATGAGTTGCATGTAGTTTCCTAATTAAAAGTAGGTTTACCGACCTGGTTAGTAGAAATAAGCATAAGTGCTTCGTCTACACTGAATTCTACCTGACAGCAGCTAAGAGCGGTCGATTAAAGCAGGATCATCATGAAGTGCGTCCACAAACGACAGTAATCAGAGTAATCCATATGTACAAATTGATCAACAAACCTTTCTAAAATGCCATCTATGCTGTGTCCATTGCTGTGAATTGAATGCGTATCGAGACCTACACAAAACATGCAACTGACATGCATCAACATCGGGGGGCCCCCCGAGATCAACATTTTGGGCAACCTGGAAAGAAAGGCTAGTTAACGTATCTTGTATTTTTTGTAATTGCCATTAAAAGGTCATGAACAAGTCATTTGAGCAAAGGTTCTCGATGGATTTGGAGCGGGTAGCATTCATTGTAGTAAGTGCAAACTTTGAGACAGCCAAGCATTTTCATAAAGTACCTCGTCCTTTGCTGCAGTTTTAAGACCTAGGAGGACGGCATAGCAACTTTCGTTGACAGTCTTGTGATCCAAATATTCAATTTTTTTTTGCGTAAATCAGTGCATGGTGGAACAACTGACCGGAGCAACCAAGTTGTTTCCTATGAGAATATCAGGTTTAACCAAGGTATTTGTAATAAAACGCGCGACACATTTATGTCGAGAAACAATGATATTTCGTGAGGAGCAATTCCTTGATTCTGGCAAACGTGGTAAGCCATTGTTGTGAAGAATATAAACTGAATTCGTTTTCCTCTTTAGTAATTTGCTGCTCGGTGCTGTAACACCGCGTTACAGCTAGCTCAGATAAAAAGCATAAATTAGAAGATAATATCCAAACTTTAATTTAAAAAATCGCCCATTTTTCTATGGTGTTGCATTTATTGAGCATGGAATAGTGTTTACGTAGTTTTTCTTTTGTTTTGCTTTGTTTGTTTGTTTTAATTTTCCTCGTGTCTGCGACATTCTGGGGATATGAACAAACTGATTAAAATGCCTCTAGTTATCTAACGTTCTGCGTCCGGTTGCATGCAATTGCGCGACAGTCCTGCATGTATATAAGTCTTTGCATTGGTCGGTGCCTTATTCTTTTGAGCTCCGACTGTCCAGTGTATTTTATGTGGGCGAGTTCATTGAACTATCAAGGAAGTAAGATTTGAAATGATAGCTGAGAATCAGTGTAAAGAGGATTTTGCTGTTTTAGGTTAGTTCTGTGCTAAAATCATTACTTTGAGGCTTTACTCATGGACAAAATGATTCTGTAAAGCTACGACGAAGATATGAAATGAATTTTATCAGAGAGGGCAAACCATAATAAATGTATGGAGGATTTTTTGAAGTCGCAGCATCAACACTTGAAAATATTGGCCAAGTTTTAATCCATTTCTATCCTTGCCATCCGTAGCAACAGGCGACCGGAAACAGTTTCAGTACCATTAAATAGTCTTTAATAACAAAACTAGACCATTATTTTTGGAATTCAATTGATGCGGAGACATTTTCTGGCTTTTTATAAAGTTGCCAAATAGCGTGACACCGTCCCTTTAAGTCATGATTTGGTCACATATGCTGCTGGTCTTCATCACGCGATGGTGTCGAGTGGCTGTGAATCAATATGGGTTGCACTGTGGTTTGTCGTGATTGACGAGTTTCGATCCTCGCTTGGGCTGTTGTTGATAAAGAGGATTTCGACTCGACTCCCAGGGTCGTAACGAGGTATATTTTCCCATCTCTGATCCCATTTTTTGGCGCTAAATTTTGATCCCTGATCCCAAAAACGTGTCAAAGTCTGATCCCTGATCCCACTAAAAGTTTCTGATCCCGTGACGCCATTGGCTAGCGTCCTGGCTATTTGCAAGTTTAAGTTAAGGGCGCCTACCTGAAGCACAAAGTTATTTGCACACTAAGCTTGTTTGTTCATACGGAGTTATCTTCGCAGGGGGCATAAATTTATAAGCATGTTGTACAAAGCGAAAATTATCGCCAATGGTTAAGTAGCAATATTCTAAAGACTTAATTCTAAAGAGCGCGGTGTGCGCCCGCTTTCCCAGAAAGAAGACTCCTTTATTAACACTCTTGAATTATAGTTATTTACAATATCTTGCAAAAATATTAAAAATACACTTCTACATGTTAAATTCCCCCTACAATTGAAAATAATAATTTCTAATCATTTAAAACCTTATGTAAGTCAAATAAAATCAAATCAAAACTTTATTTGACCACGGAGTCCATATCACTAAAGAGTGCTCTCCCATGGAGCCGTGCATTACAAAGACGATGACTATTAATTTAAAAGTAGTAAATAAGAATCTATAGTTAAAAGTCTAATTTGTCTATTCTTCAGGTTTAGACTAGTTAAGATATCTTACAGTAAGTAAGTACAGTAAGTGGCATCAGTATTATTACAAGGCTTTTAAAGGGTTTCGTATCTATCTTATTAATGTTAAAAAAATGAAATAAAACATGGTCATCTAAAAGAATAATTAGAATAATCTCCGGTGCTAAAACAAAGTTTGACAAAAACAACAACCAATATCAGACAAAACTGTTCCTTTTAAAGCCAGACTGCAAATTACTGCTTCCCCTGACAAAACTAACAGAACCATGCAAGTTGCTTTGGACACTGTGAAATTATAATTACTCTCCTTTGTCAAAATCAATCAAATTGAATGAGAGAGAAGAGATTGGTGTAGTATTTTCTTTGAGTCTCTTTCCATGAACTCCTCTAATTGCAATTAAAACGCTCTTCAATAAACAAAGTCTTGTTCTAGTATAGTTCAGCACATCCGCATAGCTTTCTCTTCTTTTCTCAGATATCCGAGAGGCGATTCGCTTGTGATGTCTATCAGCTTCGTTACCAACACCCGCTGACGTCGACATCACAATAGGAGTGAATGTGCCCTTTTCCATTTGTATCATTTGTTCGTTATATGCTCTTTTCTTTTCTTTTTTCGTGAGCAATATACACCTGATCGATACTTTTGTTAACGTATGAAGGCGAATTCGGGTGCATAACTCTTATGTCTAAAAAAAGTTCTTTCAAATGGACCCCAAACTCCAATACCTGACCCATCTAGACGAGCGTTTTCTACATTATTTCCATTCCACATCAAGTTGTTGACAAGTGGCATGATCGGTTCAGGTTCAATTCTGACGTCGCTACACACTTCTTGCATTAGCTAAGCTTCAAGGTCTCTTATATACAATTGTGTCTCATCATCACATATCCACCTTTTTTGCAGAGCGCGCTTTCCCTCGTTCCTTTCCCTTTCTAGCACCTGAAATGGAGTACGGCTCCAAATTTTAGGGCAGCTCCTCTTACAGAAAATCCCACGCTGATTCTAAAAATACTTTAAAGAACATGAAAGAAAGTATTCCCTTGCATGAGATGACCAGCGGTTCTTATTGTAACTATAAAGAGACTACGTTCTAAAACATTCGATTGTGGATTTTAAAAAATAATCATATTTTTTCTTTCAAACATTTATTCAATCAAAATATGATTATTTGGGGTGTACAGGGTTAGGGTTTCCTTCATATACAGTATTAATTAATTGAAATAAGCCTGTATCCGTAATTGGATCCTCCTTTGTCATCCACTAAGTTGACCTCGGTCGTGCATCAGTAATTGATCCTTAGTTGGGTTTCAAATGGAGTTATAGGCTTCCCCTGCCTTGTCACATAGAAAGTAAAATTTCCGGAATACCACGTCTTCGATCACGTAAATCACATCTTCGATTGCCGTGTTGCCAGCATGGTTGTCCTGATGGTGTAGTGGTCATCACACCCGACTAGTGTGATGAACTTTTTTCAATTAAAATATGATTATTTGGGGTGTGCAAGGTTAGGGTTTCCTTCATATACAGAATTTAATTAATTGAAATAAGTCTGTATCCGTAATTAGATCCTCACCTGTCATCCGCTAAGTTGACTTCGGTCGTGTATCAGTAATTGATCCTTAGTTGGGTTTCAAATGGAGTTATAGGCTTCCCCTGCCTTGTCACCTTGAAAGTAAAATTTCCCGGGATGCCACGTCTTCGATCACGTAAATCACGTCTTCGATTGTCGTGTTGCCAGCATGGTTGTCCTGATGGTGTAGTGGTCATCACACCCGACTAGTATACGGGGGTCGTGGGTTCAAATCCCGCTCTGGGCAAAAAATATAAAGGAAACCCTAACCTTGCACACCCCAAGTAATCATATTTTAATATGTAATATTTTATATATAATATATGTCAAAAACATCCACTTTAGTGGTTGTGTTTCCAGACGAAATATAATATATATATATATATATATATATATATATATATATATATATATATATATATATAGAAAGGTAATGAATTGAAGTCTTCATCAGCTATTAGAGTGCTCAATAGATAAACTAGAGCAATATGTATATTTTCAGAGTTGAATTATTTTGGTCGAAGACATTTATTGCTACTCAGAGTTTCATGCTTCTTGCGAAGCAATCATCAGGCAACTGCCAAAAATAACGGATACATAAGAATATATACAAAATTTGAAAATTTGAAAATACAGAACAATGCCTAGCGGCGTGACACGTAGACGGATATGATTGGTTAATCTAAGACAGTGCTCGCTTAGATTGAAAGGCTTTTATGTAACATACCATTTATACCATCCATAATTCAAGCTTCAAGTGACCTGCATTGTAGGCCTGTGATGGCGGTTTTCCCGTGAGCATGATAGGGACCTTTGCTGACATCTCCGAGGTTATAGCCTGCGTAGCTGGTGCTTGTTTTTCGGAAGCGCTCGAGCGATCGTTTTTCCTCTGCCCTATTCTCCTTGCGGCAAAGGCTCGAGCTGGCTAGTGCGCGACTCAACAAAAACCGCCAGCTACGCAGGCTACTTTGACGGGCTACCGAGATATGAAGATAGAGAATGAAAATTACCATACTGTCGATCGCGACTTTTCTTCTTCCGTTTCCTTGTGCCTCAAAGCAGTTAAAATACTGAAACCACAGCCCACGTGTAAGCAAATACACTTGACTACACTGATAGGTCAGGAACAGCGCGGAGGTTTGCGATTTCTCTCTAAAATATATTTCCTATGATTTAATCAGCTACCAAACGAATTGAAACTTTAGTCACTTCCATTTCTGACTTTTTCCGCATGTATCCTAAAATGTTTTTGTGACAAGGATTGGGATACAACTTGGCTACCAGGTTGCCTTGCGTGACGTGTCGTTTGTTCAGGGTCAACAACAATGAGAAGGACTCTTGATTTCGGGTGTTCGGTGTGTTTTCTCACGGAGCCGCTAACAGAATACAAGTCTTCTTCTCACCGAGAATCGTAGAATAAGTGAGATAATAAGCAGGCGCGCTGTGCGACAAGTCTACTTTATGGCTTATAACCAAGCTAATCAGCTGGTAGAGCCTGGCCAAGCGGTTAGGTGAAATGAAGTATTTCATTTGTACTTAAGTAAAAACTCTTAAAAGAAGAAAACAGAATAAACTAACAAAAAAACTTTAAACTCAGTTCTTTGTTTGAATATATTGAGGTCAATATCGTGACCAGTATAACCATTTTTAATTACTCCGCCGGAAAGCCAAACCCGCGCGAATCGCTTAGTCACGGAGTGCTAGCATTTAGACGGTAAAACTGAAACAGGGCGACATGGCGCAGTATACTGTCAAGTCTTATTTTTGGGTGGTATTCTTTGCGTTATTTCTTTCTTTGATATCAGGTGAGTATAACATTTTTCTGTGTTTCAATTTGTTTGTGTGATGTAGCTTGATGTCAGAAGGTGTAAGAAAGAGTCACCCACATTTAGGACTGATTTTGCCTTACAGTGATTAAATCCGTTCGCAGATCAATTTGTAAAAAAGTATTACTAAAAGTATTGAATAACATCAAATATTGTTTCTATTATGAAAGTCATTTCAAAACTTTGTAACTTTTTCTGATGTATTAAAATTGGGAAACATTATGCCGTTTTCATCGACAAATAATGACGAACCACCGCTACTTCCCGCTATAATGATACAACAAATTTCTTAAGTCTGAAAATATAATTCTTTCCAATTGACATTGCCAGTTTCAAGTCAACAGGCTATTGGAAATTTCATCGTCATAAACAGTTCATGATAATGATGTATTCTCAGAACGGAAAAAACCTGAAAGAAATAAGGTCCGAGGTTGCCGGTAGTAATTTTGCGCTGGGGACAAGACTTGCAGTCATCCGCTCGTCCGTTAATTAATCGATCTTTTAAAACATAGTTGGTCGGGCTGCTAATTCCTGAGCAACGTCAATTAAACTTAAGGGCATCAACAACCAGAGCGCGAAGACCCAAGCCTTCTTTTTCAAACTTTCCCAGATAGATGGCCTAAGTTTGTACAGAAATAGGCATCGAAAATGATTGATGGAACAAATTTACGTCAACTTAACACGCCCAATATTACGATAACTCTTTTTTTATATTTTTCATCAATGAAGTCAACTATTTCTTCTAATTTTCCGTCAGAAGTGGGCTCTTGAGATGGGGCTTCTACCGCTAATTTTTGAGATGGGGCTTCTACCGCTAAAAATTTCATATCGTTGTCGCAACAGTATTCAATACTCAGTTTACTTCTGTTAATTATTTCCCTGTTATGCAAGGCTAGAATGTTATGCAAATTACCACACAATTTAGATACACTTCACTAAGTTTTGATTTGCGCTATCAATATTGTATTAAAATATCTACATAACCACTGATAGCAAATATAGAGGGTTTCGACGGCGGCCAAATTGGAAGTACAATACAATGAAATGATTTCCCTTTGGGAAATAAATTTCATCTTAATGCAAATCATGGGCTCCTGTGCAAATATATTTTGGCCTCCGACATGGCGCCGATTTTGACCAGGTAGCAAAAATCTATCAAGACTGCTACAAAATGTACGCCTGGCTGTGTTCCTAACAGACGCTCCTCATAAATTAAAGAAAAATGCGTATTCAATGTGGATCTTTACTCATATAGTCTTTCACCTGTTGAGTATGTAGTTCAGGCAAGGCATTCCATCGGTGTTTGAAAGTTAGTTGAGTTTCATGCACTGCTGAAAATACGCACTACTATTTTATTTCAGGAGACTGTATTGATTTGGATCTTGGCATGCAAAGTGGGTCAATTTCAGACGATAGTATAACTGCTTCGTCTACACTGAATTTTAACACACTACCAAAGAACGGTCGATTGAACCACCCAGCAGGATCATCATGGTGTGCGTCCACAAATGACAGTAATCCATATCTACAGATTGATCTTCAGACACTTCATATCATCTGCGCTGTGTCTACTCAGGGGAATTCCCAAGCAGATGAATGGGTAGAGACCTATACACTACAGATATCAACAGATGGGACAACATGGACAGATTATAAAGAGTTGGGCCTAGTTAAGGTAACCTTTTCACTATCATTAGCATGATATGAATTAGCCACTTAGGAATGCCTTCCTGAATGCCTTCCTGGTTTAGTCGCATTGATGTTTTCGAATGAGTTTGAAATGGCAAGGTATAATAAGATTTTATTGTAATTGAAAATCAACGTTCACAAGTATAACATCGATTTCATAATCCCCTCCAATAACCTGCTATCCAGCTGTTGAACTGAAGGCGAGGAATATATATATTTTAAGATAAGTTTCCAAAGTCACATTTGATCCTATCAGACCTTTACAGGGAATGACGACAGGAGTACAGTGAAAACGAACATTATCTATGAAGGAATCTTAACCAGGTTGTTGCGCTTTGTTGGACAAAGCATGCACAGCAGGTTTTGCATGAGAGCAGAGGTGTTTGGAGTTAAGCAAAAGCCAGGTGAATGAAAGTTTCTCAGTTTTAACTTAAACGTTTGAATGTATAGAAAGACTACTTCGCATTAACTAAGTGATCTATTAATAGTGATGCTCTCCTAATGGTTTTGATTTGAACGGATATTACCAAATACAATTATCAATTGCATATGTACGAAGTTTTAACAGATATTGACGTTTCATAAAACATGAAAGTTAAAAAAATGACTTCAGTCCTGGTCTATTAATCGTATTAAACGTTTTTCTTAATTAATATATGTGCTTCTGATTTTGGGTTTTGGCTTAATACTTGATCTTATGATATATTCAGTTTCACGTTGCCAGAAGGGAAACATGTCCAAGTAGTTGTTGTTTACCCGTTATTTGTAGAAGAGAGATAGTAAAAAAGAACTGATACCTTGTTGGGTAAAAATTTTGCTCAAATACACGAAAAGATGGAAAAGTTGCAATTGGAAAGATTTGTGTCTATTCATTCGTTAATTTATGTTTAGTCATTGCTTGTGTGGGGTACCATAGATAAACTGACATGGATATTGTCCATTCATATTGTTTTACTAAATATTACAGAGAACCTCGCCCTTAATAAGCCCACAGCACAGTCTGCTAACTATAACATTACTGGTGTGTCACAAAACGCAGTGGATGGGAACCGAGGAAGTTGCACTCTCACCAATGAGGATAACCCCAGCTGGTGGCGAGTGGACCTGGGTTCACATCATGTCCCCGTCTATGAAGTTTTGATTATAAACAGGCTTTCACCGCCGTCTTTGCAGAACAGGAATGAAGATTACAAAATAACATTAGGTAAACGCGGGGACAAAAAATACGGGATAAACTTGCTTCATGTAGATGGCCGGGGCCGGTGGAATCTGCCGCGCAGATTTTAGTTATCAACTATTACAAGACGTTCCGACTTTTTCTGAAATTTACCTCAGAATGATTTGATGTGTTAGGATACCAGGACGGGCCGTTTTCCAGATATTAGATTAAATTAATTGTAGTAATAATTCTTTTGTAAACGATTTTGTTGTAATCTTCCTCGTACTGATTATTATTTACTTTTTATTTTCGGTTGCCAAGATTTTGGCAATTCTTGAAACCCAAGGTGTCTGATCCAAGATGGCATCCATTCGAAAATAGACACGTGATTGTCACTGGACGTCTTTACTGTGACTTTTTTCCATCGAAGTTTCACTTTCATAGTCTAAACATTCTTACATGTACTCCGATCCATCCCCTTCCCCTCCAATAACCCCCTCTTAATCACAGAAGACTTGAAAAGCTAGGTATGGATTAAAAATGCATTTAAGGTTTTCTGAATGCGAGTACCATAATTTAGGGCGAGAAAAAGCTATGCGGTCCTTATGTGAGTTGTTACCCTACAAGTTCTTGTTCCAGATAAATGTCAACTATAAGTTGTAGTCTTTCGATGCACACTGATCTCGTTTTGTGAGAATGTGCACACAATTTTATTGTGATTGTGATAACAGCGATGACGTTGTTGTTGATGTTGATGACGGTCTTGTTGATGTTGTTGATTATGATGATGATGTTGATGAGGATGATGATAATATTTATTATTTTCAATGTGTAGAACATGTATATACAAAATAGTTAAACGTTTTCCCGTGTTTCATATCTACAGGTGATGACCTAACGGTGATAAGCAATCCAGAGTGTGCTGCGGGTCGATACAGTTTTCTTGATTTCATAGCATCAGCTGTATGTTACAACAATCCATTGAGGACTGGTAGATATGTTGGTATCATGACAACCAAACGACAATTTCTTTCCCTGTGTGAAGTGGAAATTTACTCACGAGGTAAATCAGCGCCAGCATCGTAGCGCAACAACGTTTCAGGACCAACGTTTCCTAGTTTCAAGGAAAATAGCAAGATTTCATTGACCGAAATGCTGGGTGTTTCGCCGTAAAAAGCAACTATAATAGGGCCACGACAAGATTCACTGTTATACTTCACGATACCTCCCTGAGTGTTTCTTTATACTGTTCAGCCAAAAACTAAACTGAAAATGTAGTTGTTTCCTAGTATAAAGTCAATCATGGACGAAATCTCAGTTTGACTTATCGTTTTGAAGTGTCTTTCCTTCGTTTAACTGTGTTTTAATTGTGTTTCGTTGTATTCGTTGTTCCCAGTCATGTCGTTTCGTCGCTTCGTTCACTAGCTGCTTCTCTTTGCTTTGTGGACTTCGCTGTAAACTATGAGATAACGATGAAGCCCAGGGCGCCGTGAAAGAAGAGGTCCATTATGGTAATGACGACTGGAGAATGCGAGCAAACCACTCTGCCTTTCCGCTAGATTTTTCTCAGCCACTTTTATCTTGAAGAAAGTAAATGCGATGATTATACTCCATCACGCTTGTTGAGTAACGCTGTCACTTTATGTGGCAATAGAGTTAAATTAAAGCAAAGAGAAAGAATAACCCTAAAATGGACTCGTTTTGTTTCGACGACATTTCGTCCCAGTGAAAGTTTAAAAAAAGCGTAACTGGAGGATTGTACATTAGATTCTATAGCTTGATTGTATTTTATTTTCTTTCTTTCTTTTTTTCTTTGTTCATAGAAAACCTTGCATATAAAAAGCCAACGGCTCAGATAAGCACAAGCGTACAAGGTGGTGGTAGCAGTAATGCAGCTGTCGATGGTATTAGCGACACTATTCTCTTGAGAAGACCACCCTCGTGTGCACATACTGCTGTTGAATTGAAACCTTGGTGGAGAGTCGATCTGGAACGAGTGGAGCCTGTGACTGAAGTGTACGTTGTCAACAGAGGAGATTGCTGTGGAGATCGTCTGAATTCATTTGAGATCAGAGTTGGTAAGTTTGTATTTATAGAGTGGAATCTATCTAAGAGAAGTATAGCTATACTTGTTTTAATTCTTAAGCGACTGCTTTAATTTGGGTGTTTATCAAGCTAAAATAAACAGTAACAACGTTAAAAATATGTCTGGCAATTTCATAGAGCTTCCACCGTCGATTTATAAAAATAATTACACAGACAGCGCCTGGTAGTAGGAGCACTTTGGTGGCTTTAAGAGGTTTTGGAGAATCGCCAGAAGTCAAAGATGGTGAACTCTCAAAAAGAAAAGCATAATACTCACTCAGGGTCCCAATGGAAAATATTTTTTGATGTGTTTTTTACCTGCCGAGTTGCCTCATCGAAAGTATTCCCACCACAACGGAGTTTACATGATGGCTCAGTTTTGTCGATAATTGAGAAGTCTAGAGCAATAATTGTTCGCCTCAACAATTACGTTTTGCTTTGCCAAAATTTAGCACATGTACCTGGCACATTCTACCTAGTTTGCATCGTCAGTTTCATTGAATCTAAGAGAGATCCGGGTAGTGTTTGGCCGGGTTACAAGCAAGAAAGAGGTCTGACAATCAAATCGTCACATGAGCGGAAATGATATTTATTTCCGGGTATCATTGTCATACTGTAATTCCTGTCATCTGAGCTCGGCGTAGTAAGAAAACGGACGAAAAACATCTAGAAAGTATGGAGATTCAGTCTTTCAAATCCGTTTTCGCTCTTACTCCACTTTATAAACTTTACAAACATCTAACACTCTATGGAAAGTTAATTTGTTCCTATCTAAAAAAAGTCGGCATTTGAAAGGTGAGCGATACTGTGAACTGGATTTTCCTTTCGCTGAAAGTTTTGTCCCAGTGCTCTGAGATCGACACAATTTACATTTGATTATTCTTGCTAGTATCGCCTGCATCATTGTAACACTTGTAAAATAATTTATTGGTGATTACAAAGTTAGAGATGCTAGAATATACTTGATATTTTTCTCTGCACCTATTCGAATTTTAGTTAAAATCAATCAAATTCTGCTGGCCCGTTGGGTTACAGCTAGAAGCAAAAAAATGACTGGAATTTCGCTCATCATCGTCCTAATCATCATACCTGTTCATGTCCGCTATTATTATTTGTTCCCCATACACACGGAGCCTTTCTTCGTCCTATAAGACGCGGTAGTGAGGAGGGTGGCGGCGGGGTGGGGAATCCTTGAACGTGGCCTTTAAGTCATCGTTATCATCAGTTGGCCTATTTATTGTCATTGTTATTACTATAAATTATCAATGACGTTTGACGGTAACTTTCCCCGTGTTATCGGCATTCACTAAGTTATGGTCCAATGCAAAAGTTATTTCCAAATGGCATCAAACATCGATTGCCAAAACCATGTTTCTAACTAAATAGTCAACAGGAACTTCAGTATAATTTAATTCTTTCTGCCAAACCAACTTCAGATTTATCAGGCCGAGTTTGTTTTCGCATCCGTCAGGCTCATCATCCAGTAATGGAGGCGTGAGCAATCCTAAGTGTGGTGAAGGCTTCAGTGTTCCTCAAGGACAAGGTGCCGCCTTTTTCTGTCGCCCCAGCTTGTTCGGGCGTTACGTCACGATTAGAAGCACCAGGAGCGGTCTTGTTTATCTCACACTCTGCGAAGTTGAAGTGTATTCTGCAAGAAGAGGTAAGAGTGATATGCCCAACAGACTCTATCATCAAAGTTACTAACTAAGGAGACAGTTGTGCAACAGCGACTCGCACCATAATAAGCGGAGTAATTTCATGAAAAGCATGAGATCCACTCAGTATTTGACATACCCCGGTGGCTAATTGTCATTTCCTTCATCACTGAATAAGGTAGAAGCGACCCAACAAGACATGTGCGTAAAAAGCATGTATTTGTAGTTTAAAGTACTTAAGAAATGCGTCACTGAAAGTGATTTAAGCTCGCCACCTTTATCACGGACTCAACAGAAAATATTGCCCTCTATAGGCCAGTGCTTTTCACAACCCAGTCTCGAATTCAAATACTATCATAACACTTTATCTTGTTGTTAGTATGTCAAATACAGGCACTTGGACTGGCCAGCAACAGTTACGCCTTTCCAGACAGCAGTTTCTCAGCCTCATCATCACGTGGTGGTTCTGAAGCTTTTAGAGCTCGATTGAATGGGATTGGTTCCTGGTCACCCAGAACTAATAATAATGATGACTACCTACAAATCAACCTACGCCACGAGTTCTTTATCTGCGCTGTAGCTACTCAAGGAAGCCCATCCGGAGATCACTGGACAAAGACGTACAAGTTGCTTTTATCTCTAAGCGGCACGGATTGGATAACTTACAAAGAAAACAGTACGGATAAGGTTTGTTTAATTACGAGGTTGATGATGCACTAACAATGCATATCTATCAAATGACGACATTTTAGTTAAGGTTTCAATCTTTAAAGAGTCTCTCTAGAGTAACGGGTAGTTCTTTTTTTTTTTTTTTTATTTCTCCATGAGATCTGATGAAGTCTGTTTGCTTATTGTGATTAACGTAAAGGCTAACACATGTGACTTCCTCCAATAATACGGTCATGAAAATAGCAATAGCATGGGTTAAAACATGCAAAATGTCATAGTGCATACAATCTGCATATCAATGCAAATCTCGTGGGTGTGTGGTTAGGTAGGGTTGAAGGGAGTGAATTGTACAGCAGAGTTGAATTGTTGCTGGAACTAGAGGCCACATGCACATGTGTATCCATCCAAAAAACTGGAAGATCAGTACGACATTAATATGGAGCAAGGTCATTTCCCAAGAATATAAAATATGTGGCATTTTCCCCGCCACCGCCACCGCTGTCAAATCGATCTCCGTGTCGGTAGAGTTCGTGAGCCATAACAGCAAAGGTTAAGCAATTAATGCCATGATTTTGGTTCCGTTATTTTTCAGGTTCGAGAGTCATGTGATGTTATGTCTTGAAATGTTCGATTCCCTGTAGAATTCTGCCAGGACAGAATCGAAGTTTTTGCTCAACAACAATATCTCGCACTGAAGGGCGACGGCAGAGTAATATGCGTAGGGTGCATAGCTTGACTTCTTGCCTTAACGTATTGGTCAGACTGCGTGAATGATATGATTATTCATTGGTAAACGTAAGAGTATTCGACGGATGGTGTACGGTTCCAGTGAGTTTGCTTAAAATAAAGGCTACTACAAAACCAGAAAAAGCGAGAGAAAAGTTAAGAAGATTTTAGGGAGATAAAAATTGAAGCCTTGGACATTAGCAGTGACGGTGGGGATATTTGTATCATAATCAACTAGAGTAAGACACGTGCAACGCATAATGTTGACATTCATTTTGGTGAAGTTTATAATTTTGTTTTGCAGATCTTTAACGGAAATGACGGGAGAAGTGACATTGTAAAGCACAACCTTGCAAACATTACAAGAGCTAGATTAATCCGGTTTCAGCCAGTTACTTTTCATTCCCGAAAGGCTCTTAGAGTAGAAGTATATGGGGTGCTTAAAGCTGCAGGTAAGTCGATTACTCTCGAGCTCTTCCTCGTCTACTGTATTTTGTTTCTGGTTGTGTTCTTGTTGACTGAACCTTTCCAACATGTGCCTTGTCATTTATGAGCCAGGTAATAAACAGATTTAGCCAAGCCTAAAAGCGGAGCTCCACGGTTATTATTTTGTTACTAGTATTGAGCAACACCGCATGGCTTTCCTTGCGCCAATATTTTATTTATGTTTAGAGCAGTACGACAACAATACATTCTTAATTGTCCTCTCCCCATCGAAGCTTTTTAGGGAACAAGAATTGACCACGGTTCATAAACCTCAAAACATTACAAGAAAATAATACACGACGCGTGTGTCTGTTCGAAAATAAATTTAGCAATCAAAGAACGATCAAATATTTTCATCCAACATCGCTGGACCAGCATGTTTGACGGTTTAGCCACCTCTCAATAGTGCATTTAAATGGCTTTCCATGTTTGACCTAGATCAAACATGTTCATGCAACATTTCGCGTTACGAACCAATGTTTGATAGTTTAGCCACCCCAAGAACCAAATCGTGCACAAACGGTAAAAAGCAACCAAATGAACCACATATATAACGTCGAAATTTTCAACGATAATACGCAAAATCATTTATTGGACTCACTTGGTCCAGTGTTTGGTCAAGCATTGTTATGCATTTAGCCATCAAACGTTATATGTGTGACAAACACAATGTTGGATGAAAATGTTCGATCATTTAGCCAGGACTGAACAAACATACTTCGTAGTAAGTTAAAAAATTGCTTAGACATAAGCTTAAATGTCGTAGAAAAGAAAAAAAGGAGAACAATCCTGATAGTTTGGAGAAGTAATCGCATGGGGCCGAGTAAAATGAAGGATAAACATTATTTGTGTTTTTCAGAAAGCTGCTGAAATGCTCTCGTCGCGCTTAACATAAGTGATACTAATCCTTAATTTTACGAGGACTCTTCGCGATTACGTGTTAATAACATAAGGGCAAACGTTTTTGATCTTACAGTTCTTAACACTGTAGAAACACAGACGTCGAAAAATATGTACAGTCGGCCAAGCGGAGGAAAAACACTCGTTTGTTTGCTAGCAAAACAACATACAAACAATTCGACTAGCTACTTCTTTGCTCTTCCTTTTCATCACTTCAAAATTCACCTTCCGGGGAATCTGTAAACTAGTTCTTGATTTTTATGCTTTTACGCGACTTTTAAAGGCAATCCTCGAAAAGGATGAAGTTGTTTTGCTCAAAATGAAGAAACCAACTGAATGTAAAATATTAGCGGCAGAAAGCGCGCAAGAAATAAAGCCTCGTTTTGGTTAAGTTAACCTGGTTTGAGCGAGCAATCTAATAAAAACCAGTACCTGGTCAGCGGTCAACTTCAAAAAATAGCTGACCTCGATGAGCTCTAAACTTGAGCCCGCGATATGATTACGTGATACTGGTCAGCGGAAACCTTGTTTTGAGAGCTGTCAATTGGCCATGACACGGATGTCCTATATCAAAGATGTACGCTGCAAACTAGCTGATCAGCTGGAGTATGGCCACCATGTTGGATTATTATTATTAAGATATTATTAATTATTGGGCAACTTCGTCGTCGTCGTGCGGTCGCGCCCACGAGCAATACCGCTAGCCATTTTTACCACGAGAAAAGCAGTTCACGGGTTTCTATAAGTATGGTGCTCCGCTATAAAAGGAAGAATGGTAAGAGCAGAGAAATTCTAGAGTGATAAATATTGGTGCCTTTGCATTTTGCTGGACGTTACTGACAATGGCGCTTTTAATAACAAGTTTTGATTTTAGGAAATTTGATGTAAGAGCCGAGGTGAAGAGTGTTTTTAGTCATGACGCAACACTGCTGTAAACGTACCTTAAAATTTAACCCAACGCCTCGCTTTCTCTTTTAGCACCAAGCCAATCTCCTGCCAGCTTTAGCGTGACAGCTCTGACTTCCACGAGTGTACGTACATCCTGGCAGCTGCCCCCAGCAGACTCCTTGCACGGAGTAATCTTAGGATTTAAACTACTTTACAGAATAACGAACTCTTCAGACCCGCTCACCTTTGTAACCATTGCGAGTAATTCAACTCTCGCGAGAGATGTTACTGGCCTGGGTAAATGCACAGAATACGAGTTTCAAGTGTTGGCATTCTCATCGGTGGGCAATGGACCACTAAGCCCTGTGAGAGTTGTGAGGACAAATGAAGACGGTAAGACATAAGATCAGCCAAATAGATTAGTGATTATAGACTGCCTTCCTTGGACGTTTTTGTAAATACCGAGGTGTCACCTAATAGTAGGCCATACATTAGTACCGGCCTATCCTGAATTAGGTAAAAATGAAAACACGCGCTGACTAGAAATAGATTGGCTATTGTTTCTTCGGTCTTGCACCAGTATTATTTGTTTGAGTTTATAAGTTTGGCATAGCATCTTCGGCTTCATAAACACTACAACACCATCTTACATTACACTGCACTACCTCACTTACATTTACTTACTTGCATTATTATGCTATATATTACACTGCATTAAAGTACAAAGAACATTATTAAAAACTGAACTACGGATATCAGATTTCCAGCATTGTCATTGCTTAGCCGGACACATGCTCTCAGCTCATATATACCTGCACTACCTTATATGGTCAATGAACGCTTCAGCAAACAGAGAAAGCTCAATAAAATTTTCCCTCGAAACGGCAGCCGTAAATCGTCTCGTAGCGGAATTAACGAGTAGAAATTTCGAAACTGGAACCGAAATACAAATGGAATTCAACTTTTCATTGCTGAGTGTTTTAGAACGACAAGAAACAGTTTTGGATCGTGTTAAAAATTTTCTTGCAGCGCTAAGAAAATTTCCGGGCTGTTGATATGATGTTTAGCTAATAGGAAAACGCACTCTTATTTACGGACATACCGAAAGAGTTTTTGAACTTAAATAAAAGAAATTGAAAATATATACTCAACAACAAGTGTCACGGGCTCACGGTCCAGTTTATTCAAAACAAACTGAACAAACAAGAACTTGATATAAGATTTGCAGCAATAATCCACTAAGCTTATTGAAAATCTCTCCAGCGATCAGTGACACTTTTCAAAAAATTAACACACATTAAAAATATTCTGACCTGCACTCGCTGCAATGTATCAATCACCAGCTTCAAACTTTCCGCTGAGAAGAATCGCCGTTCTTGTTGTTTTTGTTATTCTGCTCGGCCGCGGTTTCAGTTTTTGTTCCACGCATCGAGATAAATTTCTTTAAGCTATTTCTTGAAGCATAACCTGGACATTTGTCTTGCTTATTCCTCATATATCTTGTTTCCGACCAGATCAGGTGAGACAATGTTCTAGTCCATCAAAATAAATTGAAATTGTGTCTTCATTTTGATGAAATTCGCCCACGGTGCTGTGGTTTTGATGTATTACAAATTCGCTTTCTTCGGCTCGTACATCTACGTGAAAACCGTTGAGCATTTTTACCAAACTACTGACCATTTACAACCATTCAGAGCAAATAAACTCTGCAGTTTTTCCAAAGAGGACCCTAAACTGAAGCTTCAACGTTGTCATGTCTCGGACAGTTTCATTGAATTCGTTCAACTTTGCTCGGAAACGTTGCAACACACCGAAAGGTTTTCGCGCCCTTTTTGTTTTTGTTTTCTCTTTCTCCGAGTTCCTTTCTTCCACTTTTTCTGTTCAGATTCTCAATTATGCGTCGAGGAGTTTTTAATAAAACAATTATTCTATTCAGGCTTGCTGGATATGAAATGATTAATTTATAACCAACTCGGCGCGTTATGCACTTCATATCCAGCGCGCCCTCGTAGAATAATTGTTAAATATACTGAAGTTAATTACTTAATTACATAGCTTACAACAATACATTACAACCTTGTACAACTTTGTGTAAAAACTTGAAAAAAAAACAACAAAAAAAAACAAAAAAAAAACCCAAAACCTTCGCTTTATTGTATTATGTTGTTCAATGGCTTCCACTTTTCATTGATGCTTCGTCTGTTGTTGTTTAAGGCAACTGAGCGTTTAATGAATTCCGAGTATTTTAGTTTGATAATAACTTGGCTTAAAGAAGGTAAAGAATTGTAAGCCGATTATGATATATTATCTGTTTTCCAGCAATAATTACATGGTTTAAAAAAGTCCAATTAGTACGCCCATACGTAAGGCCAAGAATGATATCGCAGCCGTTTAAAGAGTCGATACAAATGGGTAACCATTGAAAACTACAGACTTCCAGAAATAAATCTTCACTAAACTTCCGTTGAGAAAAGAAGTGCTCGAGAGATTCCTCTGACGTATGGCAAAACGTGCATAGAGGAGAGTCAGCTATTTTCATTTTTTGTAAAGAATTTTAAGGAAATTCACCATACATGGAAAGTTAGAAACATATTAGCATTGTTAAACAAAAAAGCCAAGGTTTCAGTTAAATGACGACAACTCTGAGCATGAAGAACCAAGCAAAAAAAAAAAGAAAGAAAGAAAAAAAAAACACACACACACACACACACAAGCGAACAAAGACGAGAAACCGAAGCAAACGAGAGTATTTCAACGAAATTCCATAATGGCGCGGGCTGTCACTCAAATGGCGCACTGTTTTTTCTTTCCCAAGATGCAAAATTCTGGTGAGAACACTGAAGACCGGGCTTATGTTGAACTTAAGTACACTTAATAATGACATCAATTGTACGAATAGAATCAAACATTGCTCTTCCTTTTACGTACGCGTATTGGTCAAAGTGAATTATTTCTGGAAGGATTTTTTCCAGGCGTAGGGCGAGAGCTTTTAAGCCGATTTTCCCTACAATTTTTAATATAGTCCCAATAAGCTCTAGAAACCCTTGTGAAATTCAGCTGTAAGTCCATCATTACCAGGAGCTTTGCCATTAATTTTTTCAGGGTTCGAAACATTCTACGCAGGGAAAGCATCTTCTATGGCGTTCCATCCCCGCCAAAATTCAACTTTGCATTTTTCATTGTACTTTCTTCGTTTTATCCTACATAGAACATTTCAACTTCCATTCTCAACATTCAACATTGTAGTTGTTAGCTTCGACATCCAACATTAGCTTTTGGACATGCAACTTACGCGAAGAAGACGTAGTGAAAGCTTTCAACATCCAAGTTCTCGTGTTCGACATTCAACTTTTCGTATTCGACATCCTAGTTTTTAAATTTAACTTTCGTCCGCTGGTTAGCGGTCGGTCAAAACTGTGGGCTCATCGACCCGACTCACTACCCCTAGAGTCAACCGCTCACTGACTTTCCGCTGGAGTAGCCCCAGGAGGCACTCTCCACTCCTAGACAGTGTTGTTTCAAGACGGTTTCTTGGAAAAACCAGAAATTAATGAATCACAGGATCAAGGATCACTGGATCAAGGATGAAGGATCAGAGCTAGAAAATTTGGAATTTCAGAAAATTCTGGCCTAGAAAATTGGATTACACCGTACAGGCGAACAAATTACGTCATAGATTTTAACTCAGACATTCTTGGGCCGTAGCCATACGAAAATTGTCACCGAGGCATAGTATACCGAACAAACACCTCTTTAATATTAATTTAACATTACTTTTAATATTATATCCTGTTACAGGAACATCAAAAAAGCTTACGACTCTGCGAAACTACTGACACAGCCTGCTTAGATTGTTCTTCATAAGACACACACAAAGAAGGAAAATGTAATGTAAAATAAAAATGTTTATTGAGGCAAGTGCCTCGGCTCGCCTCATACTAGCTTAACAGCTCAGTATACAAACGTTACGACTCGCGTCGTTGTCTGTTTGAGTTTTGTATGGCAGAGTTGAGTCGGTAACTTGTAAAGGAGATTTTTTAAAAACTACTTTATTGCGAACAGATGGAATATCAAGTCAGCTCGACGCCTCAGATTTTACCGGAATTGTTGCGGCTTCCAGAAAAAAGTGATTTACAAGTTTACTTTAAGGTGAATGCGGTCAGCGAAATCATCGCAACTAATTTAGCGAATCATGCTTAACCTCTGGTGCGGTTCCGATGTGGAAGCTGTCGAGAAACAGAATTCAGTGAAAAAAGTGGGTCAAACGTCAGAATCATTTATTTTATTGGAAGTGATCTAAAGTGTGGGAATAAACTTTCTGCCTGCTGTTCTTATCGGTGGCCAAAAAAAAAAAATAACAGCTCTTCCTCGCAAGTTCTCAGGTATTTTCTTAAAAACATCTCGTGAGAGTAAGAACTGCTTCTACAATATGTCTTCTTTAGATTTTCGACTTGTTGCTTCCGTGTATACTCCATGGTACTGACCACAACAACTCAGTTGGGCGATGCAATTTTATCACTTTCGGTATCAATTGGAAATGAAATCATTTGGTAAATGCCTCTCTTGTGAAATCCCGTCGGAAGTACCGAAGCTCTTCCTTCAAGGATTAGAGTTTACAAATTTGAAGGACCCCTTGAAGAGATGAAGTTAAAAAATTTGATGTTCACATCGGCAGCCGCCAAAATGGCTTCGCGTTTTTATGGCACCGGAAGTCAGATATGCAATCACATACCGGCATGTTATACAAATATAAATAAAGAGTCAAGCATTCAGGATAATTTAGAAATTCCACGTGGATCTAACCCCTTGTTACATCTTCGCCAATACAGAGAGCAGCACATCTTAGTCACATAAGATGCATTAAATTTCTTTTCCCTCTAATTTCGAAGCATATGCATAAGTGAATTACCGATAGGGAAGTCGCTTTGTAGCTGTATGTCTCGCAGTCGTAGCTGTCCAAGTAGTTCGGAGCTAATGTAGTCCACTATTTTGAATTCACTCCGAGTTTCGGTATGCGAAAATTTCACTCCACAAAGTGTTACGGCTTTTTATTCATTATATTTATAATATCTATATTTATAATATTTATTCACATTTGAAGCCGGAAACGCTTTTATGCCAAATTTTCTCTTCCTAAACACTACGCACTTGAGCATAGTGAGACCTTGGTTGAGTCACGCAGGGGTACAATCAATCATATGCATTGATCCGGTGATTCATTAATCCGTTGATCCTATTTTTCCAAGGAGCCGTCTTGAAACCACTGTCTAGGGGTGGAGAGTGTTTCCTGGGAGTTTGCCTTTTGGTCGAGGGTTGAGGGTAACTAGTCGAGGGTCGAGGGTAAATGGTCGAGGATCGAGGGTAACTAGTCGAGGGTCGAAAAATTCTTCAAAATTATTGGAAAATTATTTCTGAACGTCGTCAAATCAAAATTTCATATGGGCTTGTGTTTACACGAGTTTTCGGTGCCTGTTTTCGCCACGTACTTGTCATATTTGTGTTCGTGATCGAGTCCTGTGTTGTCAGTAACGTTTACATATTTCCCACGGGCTGTAAAACAATACGAAAAAAAAATACAAGTTAAATAGCGGTCAAAGCGGAAAAACCAACAACAAATTATGAGAGATACCCCTTAAACAACAAACAAAAGGCATTTGTGATTTAAAAGATATTATTTGCCGTCTTCATGTCTCGGGGCTTTTGGTTGATCTAAGACCTGAACACAGCGCGGGAAAACGGCTAAGATCTTTAAAAAGAGATTTAGAGCCATCACCCCCAAATGAATTGAAGCAACTTTTTATGATTCTGCGTAATGCTTGTGCATTTAACCATAGGGAACAATTACTTGTTGTTTTAATTATGTGAAATGTTGTAATCACCGTCGCTTCGTCGGCACTTGCACAACAAACTGTCAAAACCAGATTGATTTATGACGTGCAGATAATTGTAAAGATAACATAATTTACTGGGTTCTTTTCCCGTAGCAAGCGCTGTAAATTATTGATTTTTTTTTTGCATCATTTTAGGGCAGGATACAAATTTTTTAGAACTTCCCCGTTCACATTTCAATTACGAGAGTAAAGTCGGTCATTCGATAAAGACATTTAATTGCGAAGGGTAGTTTGGATGGGGAAAATACATATTTTAAAATAATAAAAAATCAACACCCGGTAGGCCTAGGCGGAGTTAATTGGCATCTTTAATCGGAAAATACCTTTCATTTCAGGCCTCATTAACAGGGGGTGGGGGGGGGGGGGGTTATTAGAGAGGGGGGTTATTAGAGAGGGGGGCTTAATAGGGAGGGGAGCTTATTTGAAATCTCAAACACGCCATTTTCGTCTTAAAATAGTTTTTGTACGAAACTCAAACGACTGCAGTGAAACTTAATACAGATCAGCAAACAGTAAGTTATGTGTTTCAGTGCATATTTATTTAAAAACAAACCAACTGGGCCGCATGAAGTGGATTTCGTAAGAGGGAATAGGAGGGACTAATTACAAAATCTCATCTTCCAAAGGGGGCAGGAGGTTTGTTAGAGAGAAGGGGAGGGCTTATTACAAAAACCGACTTCCAAACGAGGGGCTTATTAGAGAGAAGGGGGTTGGGGGGGGGGGGGGGGTGTTAACAGAGACGGGGGCTTAATAGAGCTTTTACGGTAAGAATTTAAGAATTAAAATTTAAGAATTAAAATTTTCAGAACATACTAAACACATGCCCAGGCTGAGTGTCAGGTAAGAACGTCTTTATGTCTTTTGCGAGTAGTATAAATAAGGGTAAAAGAAATGTAAAACCGTGACTGTAGTCTAACAGGACAATTTTGTTCTTGCATGATACACTGAAGAACAACTCAGTTTGTAGTTGAACTAAGTCTGTTTGTACCACATCACAGCGAACAATGCACTTTGATAGGTTCCACACTGATTTATTGAAATACTATACCACATTTTAAAATCACAAATGCCTTTTTTTGTTGTTGTTGTTTAAGGGCTGTCTCTCGTAATTTGTTGTTGGTTTTTCCGCTTTGATCGCTATTTAATTTGTATTTCTTTTTTTCGTTTTGTTTTACAGTCCTTGGGAATATGTAAACGTTATTGACAACACAGGACTCGATCACGAACACAAATATGACAAGTACGCGACGAAAACAGGCACCGAAAACTCATGTAAACACAAGCCCATATGAAATTTTGATTTGACGACGTTCAGAAATATTTTCCAATAATTTTGAAGAATTTTTCGACCCTCGACTAGTTACCCTCGACCCTCGACCATTTACCCTCGACTAGTTACCCTCGACGCTCGACCAAAAGGCAAACTAGTTTCCTGGACCTTCTCCAATGGAAAGTCAGTGAGCGGTTGACTCTAGGGGCAGTGAGTCGGGTCGATGAGCCCACAGTTTTGACCGACCGCTAACCAGCGGACGAAAGTTGAATTTAAAAAACTAGGATGTCGAATACGAAAAGTTGAATGTCGAACACGAGAACTTGGATGTTGAAAGCTTTCACTACGTCTTCTTCGCGTAAAGTTGCATGTCGAAAAGCCAATGTTGGATGTCGAAGCAAACAACTACAATGTTGAATGTTGAGAATGGAAGTTGAAATGTTCTATGTAGGATAAAATGTAGAAAGTACAATGAAAAATGCAAAGTTGAATTTTGGCGGTGATGGAACGCCATAATCTTCGGCTTCTTGGAAACCATGTAACATGAAGAATTTTGATTGTCTGGCTGACTACTTCTCAGAAAAATGTGATCGCTGGACTGAAGCACGTGAATAGGATAGTTAATTGTACCATTACACGCTTTGTTGTCCTGAAAGCGCTTGCGTTTTTGCTCACTTGTTTTAGTATTTTGTATTTGCATTCCCATCACTGTAACAGTGAGTATAAGTAAATGCTATTTTTTTGGCGGGGAAAGAAGCTTGAAGTTGATAGTCATCGATAACGGCCTAAACGTAGCTTCTTTTATTGTCAATGTTCGGCTTTATTTGAGCTTAATGAAATGTTAAACCACACTTCTGAGGGAAAGCCAAGACTTTGAACAAGCGAGAAAAATGACTTGAGATTAAAGAAAATAAACAAACAAACAAAATCAATAACTGAATAAAGTTTAAAAAGTAGTAGCGTTATAATCCAAATGCGACTCCACCCCTGGGTGACGAAGAAGTGTATAATCCTTACTGCCTGACTGGGATACGTGTTGGTTTGATACGAGCACGGATGCTGACATTTGGGGAGAAGTAAGAAGTAAGCCTTCGTAAAACAAGCAGATGTAACTGAATCAGTGTCTGTAAAACTGGTCGCAAATATAACATTAGAACAAGCACTGAACCTCGAGATCTTAGCGGAAAACTGTAATGCTTTAGATTAAATTTTGAATTACTTTTTAAGGTCGTGTCAGGTTTTCAAACGATTCGATTCAGAAAAACAAATGTGTAAATTTTAAAGCAAGTTTGTTTTAGACACCACTAGTTAACTGGAAAAAGTTCAGGAATCCGAGAGCTGTGCGTCCCACTGAAACGACATATTTAAAATTGAGAAATTATCAATCAGACGACTTACAAGGTGGAAACTGCTTTGTACTGTATTTTCTTCTTAACTGGTTTAAACTGAATCTCACTCGCTCACTACAGTTTTGGAAACCTCACATACATGTAATCGTGCGTAAATACTTAATCACGAAGAACTATATTTTGAATCTGTCCCTTTAACCATATTTCTTCAGTTAATAAATCGACTCATCAATTTCAGTTCCTTAACAAGCCCCTGCTAACTTTACTGTGACTGCAGCGTCGTCTACTAGCATCGCTGCCAAATGGCAGCTAGCACCAGCAGACTCCAGAAATGGCATCATTACGGGATTTAAACTGTTCTACAAAATAAAGGCTCTGCTGGACCATTAAACACTGATCAGATTAGTAATGCAGCGACTTTCAGTAAAACTATCACTGGGCTTCTTAAATACACAGAATATGATTTTCAATTCTTAGCTGAGTTAATCTTTTGTCTCACGATTGAGTCACAAAGATGTGGATCGCGACGTTGCGACCGCTATACTGCTAGTCTTCATCAGGCGATGGTGTCGACTGGCTGCGTGTGAGTATAAGAAGCACCGTGGCTGGTGGTGATTGGTGCGTTTTGATCCTCGCTTAGGCTGTTGTTAATTGGAGGACGTTCAGACTAGAAATTGTTCCCTCACCGGTCCGCTTTGGTACTGATCGGCTGTAGTGTTGTTTGATCGTGGGCATCCACGCCTCAGGAATTTCAATTCCACTGTCCCTGTTGATGTTGTTAGGGTGAGGTCTTATGTGAATAGCCTCTTTAACCCTACGGGTGTGCCAATGTGGTACCGGACATTGTCTGCTCTGGGACGAAGTTAAATTTATTGACCGAGATCCACATTGGTACACCCGTAGTGTGTAATGGGTGTAATGTGCACCCTAATTCAATTTATACCACAAATTGACGAGGTGCAAAAAATAACTGGCACATGGACGAGGTTGGCAAGGTAATAATAATAATAATAATAATAATAATAATAATAATAATAATAAAATAAGAAGAATCTTTATTACAAAACCTCAATTAAAATCCTATTTACAATCAACCTGCTGTTACAAAAAATCTAATTAATTCATCAAAACACTATAAAGAAAATTAGAAGTAACTTAACCTTACATAAAAGAAGAGGAAATAGATATAATTAAAAATAAAAGTTCAAAATTCTATTAAATTAAGAATTCCACTACGCAGAGATATTAAGATCATACAATCGATTTATACTAATGACGGCTAAACCAGTGTCCATAAAAAGCCCTAAGTATAAAAGCATATAGACACGTATTTCAGATATCCGCACTAGCGACATTTGTTTTACAGTCCAATGATTGCTCTATCTTGCTACGAAACGGCGTTTGCGAACCTCTGACGCATACATGAGCCGATCTTAAGAGTTCAAACGAGATCTGTGTCCTGAGCCAAGTGATTACAACATGATAAGGCTCGGTGTCTTTCTTAGCTATCTTGTCTGCGAGATGTTTTAAGAACCGCTGACACTCGTTTCCCATTCCGCCATTGGTTCCAAACACTAAAGGCGCAAACGAACCCATTTCTACATCGAACACCCGCTGCTGGTACTTGCGCTTCTTCTCTTCTTCTTGCTCTTTGAACACTTCTGATGTTGGCTTGCTCTGGTAAAACTTGGAGTTGACGTGCGTAACTCTAACATCAAAAAATGCCGTAACTCCTGTTGCTCAGAAGCCTCCCGCTTTGATGTCCAACCTTGCCTCCGAACTTGTGACAGCGCTCCTCAAATGAAATCGCTCGTTGTCCAGGGGTTGAAGGCATGGTTCGATTTCGACATTATTGCAGATCTTGTCGATGAATGTCGTTAACAAGTTCCGTACACCGTCATGTCTCTGCGCTACAACCCCCCCCCCTTTTTACAAGAGAGGGCGTGACTAACGGTGAATTTATCCCCACATATGCAATGACTTGGTAAATCGACTAAGGGCAAGTCATAACGCAAGCGTAGCGAGTCTCTGAACTCTTGCTTGTTGAGGGCTAAACCTTTGTCTGCGAGAGGCATCGCATTCAGCCAAGAACTTGCGCCCTTGTCCCTCGATTGATTAACCAGACGCAGCAGGCCTGGGGAGAGGCTTGAATCAATGCTATCCATTTTCTCTTTGGCACTTGCTCTCTTAAGTGATTGTTGATGCCTCTTTAGCTCCTCCGTAGATCTTTCTCCTGGCACCATAATAGAACTCTGTGATGTAATAGAATCTACGTGCGCGGTGGTTATTAGTCTCGAGGCAGCAAACTGCTGCGGTGCCTCGGATTTCAGATCAGGAATGCCTAGACCCCCTTGACCCGTTGCTAAGGTAGCAAGTCTGCTCACCTCGTTAGGGAGAGGCTCTGATTGACCGAACAAAGTTGGGTGTAGTGAATCTTCAATCACTTCCTAGATTGGATCGACATAAACTTCAAACGATTCAATCGTGCGCGTGAAGTAGGTGAACTTCGACTTGTAGCCTTTTGTGAAAGTAATATACGCCGCATGGGGCTGGCTCTTCGCTATTTCAGAGAGACGTTCGATTTCCTCTTTCCATGCAAGAACCTTCTCCTCACAATATTGATCTTTGTATTCTTGCGACGTAATAACTGCTCCCAAATGGCGCTGACCTTCAGTCGTTATGTTGACTTCCTCTCCAAACACCTTCCTCCTCGAGTTCCCTAGACTTCACAATAAGCCAGCTCTTTGTCCCATTCACAAGGTAACCAAACTTTTGTCCTTCCTTACTCAATTGCCTGTACCAGTTGTATAACTGCACTATACTCCCTCCTCCAGCTGAGTCGTCTATATGTGTTAATAACATAGAGCGCCATTTCTTTGCACATGATCTGGATATTGTGTAAGGCCACTGACCTATTCATTTGGTTAAAAGCGTTAGTAGCATCAATTAGCAATATTCCATCTGTTCCTTCTTCAACAAACACTTGACTCATTGTATGGATCGCAGCCTCCGCTCCTGCGTTATGACCAGCGCAAGCTTGTAGGGGACCCGCCGCTTCTTTTATTTCCTCCTTTAAGAAACCGCTGACCGTTTTCCCCACTATTCTCCTTAGTACCTCTCCAACACCAATTGGTCTGATTCCCGGGTTCTTATAAAGCGGAATAAGCCTGCAGGACGTAAAGGCTTCAAGTAAGGATGGGTGGTACGATTTCCTTAGCAGATTTCTTGTGAACACGGCTAGCTCTTCTCTCAATATTTTGCCCTCGGTCTTGAAGTTCTTAGAGCACAGGATTCTCTTATACAGTTCTGCGTCAATTCCAGATGGTCCGGCTGAGCCCTTGGTTTTACTTGCCGAGTTGTAGATCAATTCTTCGTCTATGAGGTCATAAACATTTGGCGGAATATAATCAATTGGGCCATGTAACAAACTCTCCTCTGCGATATCAGCTGCCTGTGGGTGCTTGTCCTGTAGTCCTTGCAGGGCATCTGGCGATAGGTCGAGCAGACTGGACGAGCTCTCGTTATCTAGGAGTTTCATTGCAGCTGTCAATTTTCCTTGCAGAACCAGCTTTGAGAAGGCTTTGGATATGTCTTCAACCTTTTTAGGTTTCTTGGAATTCACAAATTTCCCTTGAAAGAACCTCACTTCTTTAAGCAGCACATCAATGTCGCCTTGTTTCCAGAGTGCTAATCGACGCTCTATTGCTTCACTATGCTCCTTGCTTTTGGAAGTAGCGGATGGTTTTTGCAAAATCAAAGTTGGGGGCACCATGAATGCTTTAAGAGCGACCGAGTTCAAGTCAGAGTCTGAATTAAATTGCTTAATCCAGAAGGTTAGTTCTTCAATGAAACTCTTCCCTGCGCGACCCGATGGAACATTGAATATATTCCTCCTGTAGTGAACGATTTCATCGTAAACATCGTTGACAGTATTACAGAAACATGCGTAACTAATACTGCCTCAAGTTTTGTTCTTTGTTTCGGAGGGAAGCACATCATAATCAGGCAGATTTGGCTTGATTTGATTTTTGGTGTTTTGATCCTTGCAAGTAGCGGTCCGTCCCTGGGGAGCTCTTTGATCAGCAAAGTCGGAAGAAAATGCAAATTCGAACCTTCGACCACATTCCCGTTTGATAAATTTTCACCTTCGCATTGGGCGGGTTCGAGACCCTCGGTTTGTGACAACATAGAGGCACCAACCTCTTCTGTTTCGTCTGGAACAGTTGAAGAGTCGCCTCTAACACTTATTTGTGAGTTTTCATCCGTTATCGCTGCTGCGTGGTCGCGAAGATTCTGAGCTGATAACCCCAAGTTCACGTATCCCACGTCATCCCATAGATCTTTCAAAATGCGCATATATCCTTTCTTGCGTCCGTTCTGGTAACATGGCGGGTTGCTTGAGCTTTTTAAGCTTAAGGCTTTTTCCCTGCATTCATTCATCTTGTCAGTCCATTTTAGCCTTCCTGGTTTTCCAGCGAGCGACGGACCTGCAGCCGCTGCCGCCATAACATAATAATAATAACAATAATGATAATAATTAATTAAATAACAATATATAATTATAATAAGAACCTTCCCAGAATCCTTTGCAGCTGTAAAATCGTCAATCCCAAATAACTTGGTCAGTTTGAGGGCAGCAAGACCCCCACGTTGTCTAGAAATAAGTCTTACCATAAACTAATTATTGTACAAGACTAAGGGCAATGACGTCATTGGTCACGTGACTTTGCTCACAAGTGCGTTTTTGCTCACTGTGACGAAATTATTTTGTTATTGAAAAAGCAGTCAACGTGGTTTGAAGCACAATGGTGTGAGCCATATCGGACTGCCCGGGTACCGAACAAAATATAAATATTAAGGGAGGTACATACAATTTTCAAAAAGTGGGAGTCTGGGTACAAGTGCTATCTCGCGTTGCATTAAACGCGAGGAAACAAAAACTTGGATATTGGTGGATATTTTTATGAAATATAAATTTTTGTCATTTTTAATGCTGTGACGTCATCGGTCACGTGACCAGAACGGACCGAAGTTTAATATTCGCTCTAAAAGTTTACTAGAACCTTTCTCCGAGAATATTTTTAAGTGAAGTTGTAGTTTAATAAATAGTGTTTTAAAAAATGGCCATGATTACTTTTTCCTAAAAAAGTGCGGTAGTAGAAAATCTAACTGAAAAGTTTGTCAGCTTCCTGCTCAACGACCATTTGAGGTAGGAATAAAAGAAAATTTTGCCTAAGGCTTGAGACTATGCTCTTTATGAAGGCGTTGTCAGTTTCTTCTAATTTCAATTGCTTTTGGCGAGGATCGATGTTTAAGATTTTTTTTCAGAGGAGAGGGCCTGGAGGAAAGAACGAAAACGAGCCTATACTTTCGCGCGCTTTTTGTTCACTGCGACGCCGCGCCACAAAAGGTCAGCTAGAAAAAAAAATTCCAAGGACTGGACAACGGACTGGACTTGCATTTTCTTTAAACGGAACTTTTGACGACTTTTTGAATTATTTTTTTTTATGGCTGCTGTCTGCTCAGGGACAATGTATACTTGAGAAGGTAAGTTGATACAGACAGTTGTTGCTGTTTGTTAAAAAAAACAAAACAAAACAAAAAAGCGCGTTTGTGGTACACTTAAATGCACTTCCCACCTAAAAAGTGTTGTTTAATTCTTGAAATTATAAAACTTAAACTAGAAGTTGCAGCAATGCGAATGAAATCAAATTAATGCTAACATTAAATGAAACAATTTAAGTTGCTTAAGGCAACCGATACAAGCTCAGTAATTTTACTAAATACGATATTTGAAGGTTAAAAACGTATCTTAAACAGTGACGGAATAAATGATTACTTTATTTTCAACCGGAACTTAAAACGTTACCTTCATTCGCACAGACATCAAAACTTTATTTTATACTGTCCATGAACTAAATTCCCTATTACAATTATAACAAAGTGTACCGAATAAAGCCATTATTCAAAGTATTGGCCTAAGAAAACTAGTTGCGCATAAACAAATACTGGAACAGTTCGTGCTTTCAAATGGATTACCCTAATGAATTACACGATTCCGACACATAAGTTTAATTTGAGTGGCGAAACATTTTGTTGTATCTGAAAAATTACTGTACTACAAAAAACGTTTTCACAGAGGTTGTAATGCATGGGGGTTCACATAATTTAATTCAATTTTATAAAGCTAAAAATTGTATGTCAAATATTCAGCAGAAACAGAGAAAAGTTTTAAAATCACGGCTGTTTGTGCGAGTTCGTGTACGTGCGTGCTAAACGCGGAAAGTACCTAAGCTTAATAACTCTGAAGACGTCAAGTACTTAATTTTATGTCAAAACCGACAAAGAACCAGTCGAAAAAAACCAAGAAAGATTAGCAAATAATTTTTTTAATAGATTTGGCAGTTTTACAAAATGTTACGCTTCTGGTTTGTGGCACCTATTTACAATGGTAGTCTGAGGAAAAACCTTTTTACAACAATGTTTAAATTATAAACTTAAGCTTACGGTAAATTTCATTTCAATCTATTTTTTAAATTGATGGGAAATTAAAATGTAATTTGCTATAAGAATGGGTCCAACACAGAAATCCTGAAAACCTTCTTCACAAACAAACTGACGATAAACTTGAAAACCAAATTTGAGAGTAGGCTTAACTTCTTGCCGAGCCATACAAAAGTTGGGCACATAAACAAAGACAACGCTTATCTGGCTTATCGGTTGACCGTAAGTTTTTTGTAGGAAAGGACTAAATAAAAGGTCAACGGTAAATACCTTCTCCAATCGTCGAAAAGGCTACATCGGGCCACTGCGTAAATCGCACATCCTTCGTCTTTAGTCATTCTCAAAGCACAGCGGGAAAATTTATGTGTTGTCGAATGCAGTCGCGGCGCGAATACCATCCCTTTCACAACGCTTTAGATACATCCAAAAAGCCGTCCATCAAGCCCTGATATAATTCTTCCCAGAGTGGCCAGTTAAAAATATTTTCACAGTCTAACACATCTTCAGGTGACCTAGTCGAAGTGGCGGAAGGAGAGTGGAGTCGAACGAGGTATCGCACAGCGTCGACGTGGACGTCGTTAATCCACTGACTTGATCTAAAGTTTTATGCTTCGGACTAGAAATTTTCCATTACTTAGTTGAATTTGACGGCAAATCTCCCATTTTGGCGACCTTTTCAGCTTTTCACCACAGCTCTTTCACCACACAAATCTTTTCACAGTCTAACACATCTTCAGGTGACCTAGTCGAAGGGGCGGAACGAGAGAGTCGAACGAGGTATCGCACAGCGTTCATGTGCTCGTTAATCCACTGACTTGGTCTAAGGTTTTATGAGACAGGATGAGCCAAATTTCAAAATCATTTCACCGTTTTGAATGTAGTTAAGCTAGGGACTAGAAATTTCCCATTACTTTGTTAAACTTGACCTCAAATACAACTTTCACCACAGCTACAGCGCTGTCGCAAGCAAACCGTCGCTTCGTTTCAGAAGGTCGATTCACTTTCTGTGATTTGTTAAACAAAATGACGTGTGAATCGCGAGGTGTGGAGAATCTACGATTCGATGACAAACATAGCGCGCAATGTCTTCCTTCGTAATTTTAACCAAAGAAAAAATTGCAAAACATATAATTTTGGGTTTATCGTGAACTAAAAAAACTGTCAGAACAACAGCGCACTGGAGTGTTTTCAGAGCATCTCTATTACGTTTCCCAAAATTTTTGCTGCCGGATTTGAACATGTTCTAGCATGATTTGGTCGATGAAATTTTGGCTGTTGTATGTTTTTAGCATGGAGATTCTTAAAACGCTTTAGTATGTTTTTGTCATCCCTTAAGTGGCGTTTTTATTACATTTTATTTTTGAGCACTGTTCCCGTTTTTGCTTTGGGAACGTTCCCATCTTGGGACGATTGTTCCTATTTGAAGTGGTCCTCTTAGCATCAAAAGGAACAAACTGCTGTGAAAAATAGGAACAAAGTGTTCATTTAGAGCTAAAAAGAACCTTTTGTTCCTCATTTTTAACATTGAAAGGAACGTTTTGTTCCTCAAATGAGTGACTTAGGAACAAGTGTTCCCTATGGTATTGTTCCTCTTTTAATCATTTTGGTCCTTTTTATGCAGTTGAGGAACAATTGTTCCTATTAATGCGTTCCCTTTTGGAGTAGCTGTTCCTTTATGCTGGCGTGAGGAACTTTCGTTCCCAAATGCTTACGTTCCTTTTTCTTGTAAAGGAACGTTTGTTCCTTTCTTTCGTCGTTCCTGCTTTGAAAATTGGTTCCTTTTCGTTCACTTGAGGAACAATTGTTCCCATTAATGGTTCCGTTTTGAATGAAATGTTCCTTTTTATGGGCACGTGGAACAGTTTGTTCCTAAACATCAGTTCCTATTTGTGCACAATGGTTCCTATTTAGAAAACGGCAGTTCCTTTGTGCATGTTGTTCAACAGAAACATTCTTCTCTTCTTGCCATCTATGTCAGTTTATTGCTTTTAAAATGGTAAAACGTTTGGTCTATAGTTTTAAGCTCGAAAAAACTCGAAACACAGTCCATAACATATTTTAAAAGACATTTCGAGGCGCTTATTGACTTGTCCGGACAAGGTTGAACATAATCGCACCAACGTCATATGCCACCTTAGATTTGCAAGTTTAATTACGAACAGCACACACTGCCACGCCTGAGCAAGCGGGGGCAAGTCGGGGCAAGTTGCACAAAGCAGCCATTCTTTTTTTCCGTCGCCTTTGTAGTTTGTTCACAATTTATGCAAGTGGAACAAACTGTGTGAATCACGCAGATGTCAGAGATGAACAAGAAAGGCAAGGTTGACTGGTCGAAAATCGATGGCTCATCACCGAAACCGAAACGGCTTCACTTGGAAAAAGACGAAACAGATAGCTTGTATCACTGTCCAATACAAGTGTGTCATCACGATGGATTTAAAAGTCAACGCGGTTGCAGGAAACACGTGAACACCAAGCACAGTTGGTTCTTTTTCTTCGACGAAAAGCCCGTTGTAAGTACCAAAGAACTTGCCGATGACGATAAAGCGAGCGAAATCGCAAAACCACCCGCCAGAGTATTGCCATCATTTTCGGTTTGCAGCCAAATTGGCGAATCATTCACGAAATGGTTGACTGGAAGTGGCGGTGGTTGCAAGAAAGATCGCGCAGCTCAGCAGATTGTCAAGAGGTGTTTCAAATTTCTCAAATTTTGCTGCGAAGACGAGGAGGAATTGAGTTTTGAAGTGCTGGACTTCAGCCTGTGTTCTCACAGTCTGTTATTCAAGTTTATCGATCACTTGCAGGACGAATGCAAGCTAGGACACGGTGGACGATTGGGCTACATTGATGCCATCTCTGAAATGATCGACTTCAGAAAAATAAATGGCGCCTCTGACGCAGTTCTCCGAAACTTGTCATCGACAGAATTGTACCTGAAAAGAGCTCGCAAGACGGTGGCAAAGATGATGAGATTGCAGTGGACACAAGATCTAGACATTGAAACTCTGGATGCTAGGGGGCACTGGGCAACCCTGGAAGAACGGTTAGAAGTGGTGACGTTTCATTTGCCTCGTTACGAAAACACCGTGAAGACGTGCAAGACAAGTCCGGGTCAAGTCAACCCGTCGGACTTAACATTTGCCACGAAATTTGTAGCGGTGTATTTGTTCATCAAGGTGAAGGGGTCTCGCCCTATGACTTATCAGTACTTGACAGTCGACATGGTTAAGACGGCCAAGGAGAACGGGGGATTTATCGACCAGAAAAAGTTCAAGACTGCTGGCAAGTACGGATTTGACTCGTTGATTCTGACCGACGCAAGCATGCAGGTGCTCGATGGCTACATCGATTTCGTAAGACCATTGCTGAAACCCCAGTGCGAGTTCGTTCTGGTGACGAGAAATGGGGGCCAACACAGCAAATTGGGCGATGTCATGAGCAAACTAGTCGTTGACGCAATCGGAAAGTACATTCACCCGACGCGCTATCGCCAAATCGTCGAAACGCAAGCCTCAATCAGCTCACTAGCAAAGAGCAAAGGATTTTGTCGGAAGATCAGAAACACAGCTCAGCCGTCGCCAAAGTTCACTATCAAAAGCAGAGGTCGCGCGAAGTTGCTGCGAAGGCTCACGAGTGTCTGCAAAAGCTACAAGGTGCTAAAGGCTCCGAACTGGATAAGGAGGTGAATACGAGATTTCGCGATTCAACGTCAAGTTCTGCGGCACTGGCTGAAAGCGCCGAATCGAAAAGCGTGGTGCCCCCTGAGAGGAATGCCCCACCGACAAACCCATTGCGAATCCAAAGAAGTCAGCGCAGGGCGTTGAAATTTACAGCATACGAGGACGAGTTTCTCAAGGAAGGCATTGCTAAGCACGGATTTGGACAATGGACCGCTATTTTGAGAGATCCCGAGTACACGTTTCAAGAGGGCAGAACGGCAGACTCTCTAAAGAAAAGGGCTGGACTCAAATTTTCACCAGGGTCATGCACCTGAACTGAACACTTTTTCTAAACGCCGAGATAAGTTGTTTTTGGCATATCTACTACTAAGAAAGCTTGTCGTGCTTCCTCGTTAAAGTAAAAACCAACAGCAGTCATTGATTAAGCAAAATGCTTGCCATTCATTGAACTGAACTGCCACAGAACTATAATGATGTTTCTCTTACAAATTAAAGCGTGAGTTTAATGAATGTAATATATTATGTACTCTCTAAAGGAAAGGGCTGGACTCAAATTTTATTAGCCAAAATAAACTATAACTAAGCCTTAAACGAGATCATTTTTGACTGAAAAAATACTTCGTTATAGTGTTCTGAGCCTTTCTGTGTCCGGGCTGACTGCTGGCGGGTCTCTTTCGCTTCCTAGTGGAACTCTCTCTGAGCATTGCTTCTGATAGTGCGCAGTCGTCGTTTTCGCGGAACTGTCTACAGTGGCCACTCGTAATCGGCACGGGGGTCATGAACATTGCTTCTTCGTCACTGTTCTTTTCAGCTTCGGGGGAAGCTGGCGAAACTTCCTCTAGGGTACCTTGCGATGATTCTCCGAGATCATGGATAGTCGGCAATGTCTGGACCAGATTGGTTACCAGATGTCTGTCTTCTTTCTTTAGCAGACCTTCAGCACAACACCATCGTCTCCTTGCTTCTAACGCAAACTCGCACTTTATGGTGCCCAAGTTTTCATGATTGTTCTTGAGTTTGTCTTGCAGCACCTCTCTGTATGCGTCCATCGACGCCCTAGTTTCTCGATCCAACACTGCTGAAAGGGTTAGGTTGCACTGGTATAGGTCCCTCTCGGTCGCTTGTAGCCCGGTGACTCAAACGCCTTTTTCGCTCGCTCTCTCTTGGCCACCAGTTCTTCTCGCCGAGCCTGCGCGTTGGCTACCTCCAAGTCGCGCCGTATTGGCGTAGGCAGGGGATCTGAACTATCTCTGGAAAGCAATTCCACATGCTCCTCTGTGACGCCTGTGGACAAAAGGTTCTGCCGTCTGTCTTGATACATTCGCTCTTCAAACTCCTTCGCTGCCTGGACCTCCTTAACCCGTGCCTGCAACATTTGAGATAATTGGCGGTAACGAAGAGACATTGGCGAACACTGCTCGAGCGCTCTCTCCAACACAGCAACCATTTCATCCTGGTCTAAAGCGAGACGTTCTTCTTGGGTGATCTCTCGTGGGACTTCTCTGTCTTCTCTCGTGGAGTTTTCGCCACCGTTTTCTTCAGTGGTGCTTGCCAACGTATCAGCCAACGACAAACTTCTGAGGGCGTCTTTCTCAAGCTCTGGCAGTGAACCATCGAAATTAGCCGCTTGGTCTTCGTCACTGACCCCCGTGTCGTCTGATTCATCGTCATTATTTACCTGGCGCGCCTTTTCTGCCGCCCACACCACGCAGTGCATTGGGTTTTTTCTCAACCATCCTGCAGCCTTTTTCTTTGGTTCTGGCAGGCTCTTAAATGTATAATGTCGAAGTCGTCTGTCCATGGCTGGTTGGTCTTCGGGCTTGAACTGCAATTTCTGTTGGGCAGTTAGTAACATGGGGCACCGGTTGATGAATGATTTGGCTGTCTGGTACTTTACATCGGCTGCTGTGTAGCCCCCCTGAGTCAATATCTTCCAGTCATCTATTTCCATAGTCGAGATGGATGCTTCGTCAATAAAAATGACTTCGGTGGTTTTATTGATCATTGCTTTGTTAAAAGCTCTCTGTTTCGTAACGGTTGCAATGTTTGAGTGGTGGATGAGTCCAAGGACTGGTTGAAAGAGACTAGTCTTCCCGCTATTGGCGTCCCCGATTAGACACGGAACTTTGTCTTTGTGACGTTTCTGATTAAAGTGTAGTAACTTTAGAAAGTCGTCGCAGAACTCACTGATGTCGCTCTCCGTTAGGCTGTTTTCTAGGATTTCCCTGAAGTACTTAGGATCTGCATTTCGTTGAGGATCGTACTTTGAGAAAGCACGTGGCGTGACCAGGCCAATTTTTTCTTCTGGAATGGGACTTTCCAAAAAGCGCCTTTCTTTAATGGACCAGCAGTGGCCAGCATTCACTTCAATGAGGTTGTAGTCGACCCTAATTGGACGTATGACTTCGCAATCTGGATCGGCAAGAATGTCGATTACTCTTCTCATGTTCTTTAACAACCTCCCCTTGAAAGATTCGTTCGACGCAAGGCAATTTACAAATGCACTGACCTCGCATTTGTAGCCGTATGTGTACTTCGCTTCGGATTTCTTCTTGTAAATCTTGCCTCGGAACAGTGCATACTCCAATTTCTTCATGGCGATACCAATGTCGTTTATTAGGACAGTCAAATGATCTGATAGTCGTGCGTCGTCATCTACTTTTGTAGTTCCCTGGCTTTCATCGTGAAATCCCAAAACATCAATCGTTAGCTTTGCATCTAGAAGTTTGGCGATAGCTTCTTGTAGCGTGGAACTATAAGACGGATTTATGAGACAACATCTAACAACGTTCTCTGTACCGCAATCGCCGTCGAATTCAAAATCACCAAACAAACACTCTATTTCTCGCTGGAAGCATTTCTCATAGGAATCATTTACTAGCTCTTGAATCATAGGATTCTTGTGATCTTTTAAGACTTGGAACAGTTCTTTCATGGCAGTAGCTTCTTTGCCTTCGTAGCATGGTACCTAGCAAAAACAAGTAGTACCTGGTCAACTTGAGATTGTAGTAAAGTTGATATGCTCCAGTCCAATTCGTATGATAGTTTCTCGGACTACTTTTAGCCAGAAGAGCCAAAAACTTGCCTAACGCTTCGAAGATATTTCATGTAATTTCAAAAGCACTGATTTTGTTTACTGCGGTAGAACTTACGCACGGTGTTGTCAAATTTTTTTTTTATAAAATATGTATCTGGTCCTTTTTTTGAGAGTTTTTATGTATATAATAAATATTGGTGTACCTGTTTTGCTGTGGTGTCCACATCACAATCCAGTAGTGCACGGTGAATGGTAAGAGGGTTAGCAGGGGCACCATTTGGGGTTGTCAATGCTATCCAGTATTCAACAGACGGACGTAATTTGTCGTTTATTACTGTAGGGTGGTTCAAAATCCATTCTTGTGTAGAACTACTGGCAGCTTGGCTCGGGGTTAATACTTCGTCGACGTTCTCATCGCTGTCTTCACCATCGTTGTTTGATGCTTTTTTCCCTTTGCTCTTCTTGCGTCCTTGTGCACTTATTGCACTAAAGAAAAATGCGACGTTTTTAATATCTAGGCAAATTAAGAGAAAAACGATCAGAATAGTCATTCAGCGACAACTTTATATCATGAACTGACAAGCTAAGACATAAGCAAGATCGTAGTTCAAAGGAAATACTCACCACTTATTGCTTTGTCACAAGTCTCTCTTTTCGAACACACGTCACCCCATGCGGTCTGTAAACCTTCTTCGCTGACTTTGCAAATACATTGTGCTCTGATAATGCTACATTTTCCCGATATTATATGGCCTGGCTGTTCAGTTGCCGACATGGATATCGTGTTCTGTTCATGGTGCCACCGATTTTACCTCAAGGAGCAAGCTGAATTTATACCAAATCGACTTGTGATATCTCGGGGAATATATTTGGCAAAAGAAAACAAAGTCAATGGTAAACTGAGGAAGTGTTGATTTGAAACACAATAAACCTTTGAGAAATGCTACACGCCAACAATTTGCAGTGACCTGTTTGTTTAACTATTTTCTATATCTGTGTACTGGTCATGGTGCCACCGATTCTGCCTTCAAAGGAACAAGCTGAATTTATATCAAATCGACTTGTGATATCTCGGGGAATATATTTGGCTAAAGAAAAAAAAAGTTCAAGGGTAAACTGAAGAAGTGTTGATTTGAAATAAGAAATTGTACCACAATAAACCTTTGAGAATTGCTAACGAGACGCAAACAATTTGCAGTGACTTGTTTGTTTAGCTGCTTTCTATATCTCGTTGTGATTTATTCAATTCTTCATTCTGAACTGTAGAAGATTCTATAACAATGGAAATAGAATACATTAACATATGAGATATTTCCAGTTTTAACTAGAAGTTAAATAATGAAAACATCTCTGTTCTCCGTGATATCCGTCAAATCTGCCCAAAATAGAGATTTCTTACAAGACGTTGAACTCAGTAAAGATTTATTTAATACTTCTTTTTGAATCTGTAAATATTTTTATAACAATGGAAATAGAATATATTATTATTTTAAATATTTACAGTATTAACTAGTGGAATTAAATTAATAGAACATCTCTGTTCTCCGTGATATTCGTCAAATCTGCCCAATGTAGAGAATTCTTACAAGAGGTTGAACTTCCAGTTTGATGTGGAAGCTCGACTGTGGTCATTTTTTTCTTAAACACGGCGGTTATCACGGATTTGACGGTAACCAGTCAGTAAAGATTTATTTAATACTTCTTTTTGAATCTGTAAATATTTTTATAACAATGGAAATAGAATATATTATTATTTTAAATATTTACAGTATTAACTAGTGGAATTAAATTAATAGAACATCTCTGTTCTCCGTGATATCCGTCAAATCTGCCCAATGTAGAGAATTCTTACAAGAGGTTGAACTTCCAGTTTGATGTGGAAGCTCGACTGTGGTCATTTTTTTCTTAAACACGGCGGTTATCACGGATTTGACGGTAACCGGTCAGTAAAGATTTATTTAATACTTCTTTTTGAATCTGTAAATATTTTTATTACAATGGAAATAGAATATATTATTATTTTAAATATTTACAGTATTAACTAGTGGAATTAAATTAATAGAACATCTCTGTTCTCCGTGATATCCGTCAAATCTGCCCAATGTAGAGAATTCTTACAAGAGGTTGAACTTCCAGTTTGATGTGGAAGCTCGACTGTGGTCATTTTTTTCTTAAACACGGCGGTTATCACGGATTTGACGGTAACCAGTCAGTAAAGATTTATTTAATACTTCTTTTTGAATCTGTAAATATTTTTATAACAATGGAAATAGAATATATTATTATTTTAAATATTTACAGTATTAACTAGTGGAATTAAATTAATAGAACATCTCTGTTCTCCGTGATATCCGTCAAATCTGCCCAATGTAGAGAATTCTTACAAGAGGTTGAACTTCCAGTTTGATGTGGAAGCTCGACTGTTGTTATTTTTTTCTTAAACACGGCGGTTATCGCGGATTTGATGGTAACCAGTCAGTAAAGATTTATTTAATACTTCTTTTTGAATCTGTAAATATTTTTATAACAATGGGAATAGAATATATTATTATATTAGATATTTACAGTTCTTACTGGAAGTATTTGTTAATTAAGATTTCTCTACTCTCCGTGATATCCATCAAATCTGGCCGATCTAGAGATTTCTTACAACAGGTTGAACTTCCAGTTTGATGTGGAAGCTCGACTGTGTTCATTTTTTCTTGAACAAGGCGGATATCACGGCTTTGATGGCAATGAGCCAGGTCTGTCATTTTTGCACTTCTTTTTTTAAAACTGGTCGACATTCAGCATTTCTTTCTTAACATAGCAGGTTTCACGGATTTAGTGGAGACTGAACAGAAAAGGAACGTTTGGGCCTTTTTTTGTCGTTCCCTTAATTCAGGTGGCAAACCACACAGTATCGCTCTTAAAAATAGATCCCAACTTCAATTTTCCTCGAAAAGTATCCAAACACAGTTTTTACCTTTTGCCTTATTAGACAACACCACTATAACGAGCATCAAATGGTTAATTTCAGAGATAAATTGAAAGTTTGAAGAGGAACAAAATTTTTGGGAAACGATCTCTCTCTCTCCCTCTCTCTCTCTCTCTCTCTCTCTCTCTCTCTCTCTCTCTCTCTCTCTCTCTCTCTCTCTCTCTCTCTCTCTCTCTCTCTCTCTCTCTCTCTCTCTCTCTCTCTCTCTTTCAACTAACACTTGTGATTTCTGGTATGAATGAATTAATATGCAAAAACTAAAAAAGGTAAAAATAATAAAGAAAAATTGTCAACTATTTTCCCAAAGAATTACAAATACACTTGCCTCGATTCAAGCCCACTCATAATAAATATCCACAAAAATATGAATACAATCTTCCGTCTGTACAACATTTAACCCCCAAATTTAATACAACCATTTTTTTTTTTTTTACATTTATTAGTAAGCTCTGGCTTGCTGGCTCAGCAACAAATAACTTTCAAAACCATGAGAAGTTAAGTGAGAGAAACAATGTCTACAAGGTCTAAATAATTAGTCAGTAGTGCATGAATTGGTGGGGCAGGGGTTCTGAACCTTCAACTGATTGTACTTTTTTCTTGTGGTTCTACCCCTTACGTAGCAGTATCTACTTACGTCTTAACTTTGTTGCAGAGTCTAACAAAATTGCAAATTCATCACAACTTATCATTGTTCTTACCACCTTGGGAACGCCACCTTGGGAATGCCACTTTTTTGGTAGCCGCTTCAGTACACGTCTGTTATTTCTATTTCTGTATTGTAACCGTTTTCTCCATTTTTACTTAGCTTCAGTGTTGCCCCTGAAGAAGGTTAGTCATGTCTCGCCGTAATATATGGCATTAAAAGTTACCCTTTTCGACCATCATTTTGTTTCTTTGCCTTATATCTACCTTTTTATGGGATACATAATTATATATTGTTATTTCCGGTTTCACTTGTAACAATAATAATAATGATAATAATAATAATAATAATAATAATAATAATAATAATAATAATAATAAGCAAGGGGAAACCTCCACAGCCCCCAGGAAACAAGCAAAGAGTTCAGGAAGAGAAAAACCGAGGAAAGGATGCGTGAGGTGAAAGAGAAACAGTTACACGGGCAATTTTTAAGAGATATGGAAGGAGTAGCAAGTGAAAAGAGCTGGGAATGGCTCGGGACGTGTCACCTGAAGAAAAGCGCCGAGGGACATTATGGCTGCGCAGAGCCAGTCACTTAGAACAAATGCTATCAAGACGAAGATCGATAAAACTAAGAACGACCCTAGCTATAGACTATACGGGAAAAACGATGAGACCTTAAATCATTTGCTTAGTGAGTGCCCGAAATTAGCTCAGACAGAGTATAAGCGCCGATATGATAACGTGGCCAAAAGGATCCATTTGGACCTGTGCAAGCATTACGGAGTTGAATGTGGTGATAAGTGGTATGAGCATGTCCCAGAACCGGTGGTGGAAAGCTCAGACGTCAAGTTATTGTGGGACCATCCAGACGGATAAGAAATTACCGCACAATAAACCAGACATTGTGGTTGTCGAGAGGACCAGCAGGATATGCCATATGATTGACGTGGCGTGCCCCGGTGACTGCAGAATCAGACTGAGAGAGGAGGAAAAGGTCAACAAATATCGTGATCTAGCCTTTGAAATCAAAACCCTCTGGAAGCTGAAAAAGGTTACCACTACACCAATTGTTATAGGGGCATTGGGGACCTATACAGACAGACTGGAAAAATACCTAGAGGATATCCAAGTGGGGCTTCAAGCCCACACAATAAAGAAGACCGTGCTTTTGGGCTCAGCCCGGATCCTGAGACAAGTTTTGGATTGCTGAGGCTGCTTGTTGCAGCTTGCGCCAGAACCTCCAGCATGACATTGCTGTGATTTGGGGCACATAATAATAATAATAATAATAATAATAATAATAATAATAATAATAATAATAATAATAATGATGATGATGATGATGATGATGATGATGATGATGATGGTGGTGGTGATGATGATGATGATGATGATGATGATAAAAATAATAACCTTTATTTACCCTCGGCAGTACTTATAGCACAAAGGCTAGTCGGGCTGAGTAAATACAGAAACAAAGAATTCAAATAAACAAATAAACATGATAAGAATTTGAACTGGCCGGAGGCAAACCAGTCGGCTATTTACAAGGATGACGGAGGAGTTGAACCAGGGACTACCCGGAACAACACCAGCTAGTGGCTAGAGCGGGATTTGAACCCGGGGCAACCGCAATGAAATCCAGCGCCCCAAACCACTTGGCCATCCTGGTAAGGCGACACAAATAATGAAATAAGCCATTATTTCTTTCTGAAAAAATAGATTAATAGGTCATTTTGTTTCCGGATCTGTCGCTTTACCGAATTGCAATGATTAAAAGCGCTACACAAGTGACTGCCTAGAATGGTAAACTCGTCTCCATCAGTTGCAAACTGCACTCCATTGATCGTAAACATAAACTTATTTATGGTCTTGTTATGGCTCGTGTTTTTCAAGAGAAAATGGCAAATGGAATACAAAGTCAAAGCGAGGTATGATGTTGGGTTTTGCAAATGTAGTAAAGTTTTCTCATGCCATTTTTTTTAATGCCCCACGTGTAAACGACGCCAAGAAATAGCAGATAATAGAACAACAGATATTTTTGCACCAAAGTGATCGAACACTTTGAGCTGACAAAGCCAATGAGAATTGGAAGGTGTTTGTCTTTTCAGCACTCTTGGAATTCTTAAAACTTTTCCCATTTTTTCTCATAGAAATCCCTACGATTATTCATTATTCTATTACCTATGCCTGGTGTTGAATTTTAAAATTTATATCGCTTTGTGATAATCTTTTGCCGGATTCATCTGCTGCGACATATTTCATGGTGGATTGCTAACATTTGCTAACCTAATACCAAACAAATGCGTTAACTTTTCGAAAATGAACCTTAAATCTAAATATCGAAAATAACCTGGGTCTGAATATCTGTCTCCTTCTTTACAGAACCAACTGCCCCTCCAGTTTATGTCCATGGACACAATACAAGTTCTACCAGTATTTTCGTTCAGTGGGGAGTGTTTTAAAATTGGTTAAATTATATATGTTTACATGGCTCTAGGGTGATTGCCTATATCCCGTAGAGAAGTAGTATGTTAGGGATGGAATTAAGGCTCGTTTATGGATTCCCTTTGGATTCCCTCGCGAAAAGTGGATTCCGTTCATTAAATATGCAGGATTCCCTCTCAAAAAAGTGGATCCCCTTCATTACTTATGACGGATTCCCTCGAAAAAGTGGATTCCTACATACTAATAAGTGTCTTCCTGCATACTAATTTGGATTTCCGCACTCTAACAATTTGCCTAGGCTTGCCCGCTATTCGTGAACACGGATTGGTTTATTGAGAACTCTATGATATTTCAAAAATAAAAAAAGCGCTTTTCTTGTTTTCTTTTTTTCCGCTCTGTTAGTAACGCACGCATTACGTAAATGATCCAAACTGCCCCATATTTGCATACCAACTCTACAGTAAAGAAGCCCATGGGGCACCCTTGAAACCACTGGCATTGAAATAACAACAATAAAAGTTCGGAGGGATCAATTAAATGAATTACACGTTTCGTGAGAGACAAACATAAACTTTATTGCCTTTTATCAGCGAACATAAAAACAATACAGAAAGTGATTTGAAATGAATAAAAATACATTTTTGACAACGAAAGCTCCAACAACTACGAAATTCTTAGCACAAAGTATCAGTTAATTAGGATGCAATCAATCGTCTTCTTGAGGTGACTTCCTGTGTAAACGTCGAGATTGTCTTAAAAGCTTCTTCGGTTCATCGTCCATGTAATTTACAAATTTTAATTGTGGGCGTCTACGCTTTCTTGCTGGCGTCAGCGTTTCGACTGTGGGAGGGGGTGTCAAGATCGAGGGAGGGAGGGAGGGAGGTGCGGGCGTGGAGGTTGCCATGGTAGATAAGGAATGTGGGCCTGGCTCCTTTCCCCGCTGGTTCAGGTGGTGGCGCTTGGCTTGGAGTCGGTTGTATCGTTATTGGTGGCACTGTTGGTAAATTGTTTACCATAGCCTCGTTAGAAATGTGTTTCCGCCCTTGAGCGGGTTTAGATAGAATTGTTGCCTGTTAATTGTTGTTTTTAAAAACTTGTTTTGCAACTGCATGTACTGCCTCGCTCTTTCGTCGTCTTCTAGGTTTGTACGATACACAAGGCTATCCAAATTATATTTGAATGCGCTGCATCTCCGGAATTACCGGGGGGAACCGTCTGGGTCTGCTGCTTGAGATACTGGAGCAGTTCCTGGGAAATGTTACTCTCTTCGATCCCTTTGTGGAACCTTACTTCGCCAGATAATACATTTGTTCGCAATCTGCAACTATCTGGAGTCGTTGGCTTGAGATAAACAAAAGATACCCAAATGGTCTTCGCACCGCTTCTTCGTACTCTTTTAAAAACAAACCAGTTTGTCTAGGTTACATTTGTTTGGCTAAAGTCAAAATCTGCAGTTTATCCCGAGGATTCTTGAAAATGACCAAGTAATGACTGTTTAAGCTGATACTTCGGTTGCCTTTGCCTTGATGGAATAGATTTTGCACAATGTAAATAACGCTCAGTTTTCGATGATGGGATCCTTTTGTAAACAGGTTCACGATCCGATTATCACTTCCGGCTTCAATCATTTGGTCGTCGATGACAATCAAGTTGCGGATGTTGATATCCAAATGGGTATCATTGTCGAGAGAAGACGGAATCCCCTTGACAAATTCGATAGTCGGTATGATTGTCAATAATTGGGTGTAAGCAGGTTGCCACTGTGAATAACACCAGATGATTCTCTCCGGCGGCTGATCGATCACGTTTTGAGCTTCAGCCACCAGAATTTTATTGTTCCCCCTCCTCCTCCTCCTCCTCCTCCTCCTCAATTCTATTGTTTTCCCTCCTCCTCCTCCTCAATTCTATTGTTTTCCCTCCTCCTCCTCCTCCACTTCCTTCTCCTCAATTCTATTGTTCCCCCTCCTCCTCCTCCTCAATTCTATTGGTTTCCCTCCTCCTCCTCCTCCTCCTCCTCCACCTCCTTCTCCTCAATTCTATTGTTTTCCCTCCTCCTCCGCCTCCTCTTCAATTCTATTGTTTTCCTTACTTCCTCTTCCTCCTCCTCCTCAATTCTATAGTTTTCCCTCCTCCGCAATTCTATTGTTTTCCCGCCTCCTCCTCCTCCACAATTCTATTGTTTTCCCGCCTCCTCCTCCTTCTCCTCAATTCTATTGTTTTCCCGCCTCCTTCTCCTCAATTCTATTGTTTTCCCTCCTCCTCCTGCTCCTCAATTCTATTGTTTTCCCTCCTCCTTCGCCTCCTCCTCAATTCTATTGTTTTCCTTCCTCCTCCACCTCCTTCTCCTCAATTCTATTGTTTTCCCTCTTCCTCCTCCTCAATTCTATTGTTTTCCCTCCTCCTCCTCCTCCTCCTCCTCCTCCTCCTCCTCCTCCTCCTCCTCCTCCTCAGTTTTATAGTTTTCCACTAAATTGAAATCAATGTAAGGCGGGACACTGGAGAAACTATGTCATTTGAGCAGGGGAGAGTGTTGCCTACACTTCATTTTCGTCAGAATAGAACCGCGAATCTTTAAAAAATGAAGAAACTTTACATTCCGAATAACAAGTTGTACGAAGAATACTATTTAAACCAAGCTAAGCAAAAAGGAGGTAATTTACCGGCTTTTCACGGATCCCGATTTCAACAAGGCTATGGACTAGGTTCCATATTTAAAGATCTATTTCGTTGGGCGATACTTCACCTGAAACAAGGTGCAGGTACTCGGCAAAATGGCATTACAAACAGGAGTCCAAGTGGCTAAAAATGCTCTGGATGGAGATCATGTTAACACAGCGCTTTCAAAGTGAAGTAGAGAAGCTATTGGTGAGCTAGTATCTCAGGCTGGTCACAGAAAAGTGCAGTTTCGTGGTTTACCTCCAGGGAAGGAACGAAAAAACAGTTGTGTTGGATGAATACCAAGACGACTTTGAACTTTGGTCGCAAATTAGCTGACAGCTTATAAAATACTGGCGCCTACTATCCTTAATTCATTCTATGACCATGTCTCGAGTAGTAAAGAACAATCACGGTTTCCTTGAACTCTTCACTTGTTGCCCTGAACATCAGCGTCAGTTTCTCCTAGAGACAGCCACTCCACAACAGATACACGCATTAGTGCAAGTTATTTATAATGTGCTTCGTGGAAATATTCCAGTCTCTAAAGAAGATAAGCGTAAAATGATTCCATTCAAGGATGCCATTCTTAATCTCGCTGAGCCAAGTATTCCTTACAAGACAAAGAAGCAAACCCTTGCTCAAGAGGGTGGGGGCTATATTCAAGATTTGTTGATACCAGTTGTAACTACAGTAGCATGGGGCCCCTAATGTTATAAAAATCTTGAACTACTCTGTAGTGTGTTCAGTTGGTTCTTGTCGTTAGCGAGTACTGGTCAATATGAAAAGAAAGGTCTATTGGGATAAAGAGGAAGAGAGTGATTATAAGGACACTAACACAAGCGAAAAGGAAAGTGATGACGAAGAACCTCGAATTAAAGATGTTTTAGAAGGACTTTCCCAAGCCGTTTCCATAAAACAGGCCTCCGATTTATTACACAGCATGGCGGCTTCCAAGGATATCTTGTTTTGGTTACCTCGTGGACAGTTACTTCGAAACAAGCGAATAATACTAGTGACCAACATCTCAGAGCTGGTTGAATATGTGTTACTCCCTTATAACGACGATGTTGCCAAACCCCGCGCCCTAAAAACATTTCATAGACGGGTTGGTAGAGTTTGTAATCAATAAGCGTTTGATAAAGAATAAGAAAATTTTGGCTGAGCTAATGGAAAAAGAACGAGCCTATCGAGATAAAGACGGTGAGGCTGGTGATAAAGAAATGGTTTCCGAAAACAGTGACATTGAAGATGGCAGAGAGACCGAAAACCCTTATCTGGAACATGAAGGAAATTCAGAAGTTGAATATTCTGAGGAAAGCGCAAGTCCAGAGATTTTGCTTCAAGGAAAAGGCTCTTGCTACCGTTGTAACGGAGAAAACATCTACCAAACTGCAGTAGTGAAATGCCCTAGATGCCACTGGCATGATGGTTATAAGATTTGTTCGATTTGCGCATACAAAATTCCTGTTGATCGTAAACACTCGACGGATGGATTAGCCTGTGTACAGCCGCCCCTCCCCTCAAAAAAATCGGAAGGAGCGTCTGTGATTTACCGTCGATAATCGTGTTCAGGAATAATTTTGCATAAATTATTAGAGTGATTTACGCTGACCAAAACTTCCGAGGCTCACATTTCTGTAGAGGTAGATTCCAATATGGCGGTCGATGCGGGAGAGTTTAGTCGTGCATTAAAGAGTGTTTGCGACATTTTTAAAATTCCTTCGCTTTACAGCGAGCAAGAAAAATGCTTAGAAGCACTTTTTAAAGGAAAAGACGTATATGCAAGTCTTCCAACCGGGTACGGAAAGTCCTTGATCTTCTATGCGGCTCCGATCGTCGCCGATGAGCTGTTCTCGCGACCACGTGGAAGCAGCAAAATAATTGTTATTTCACCTCTAAGAACGCTAATGGAAGACCAGGTAGCATATTTGCGGTCTTTAGGATTATCAGCAATTGCTCTTCACGATGAGCAATCGGAAGAACGACTGAAGGAAGTGGAAAAAGGAGCGTTCACTTATTTGTTTGCATCACCGGAGAAAATGTTGAGCGTGGAACGATGGCGCAAGCTTCTTTTAACTGAACACTATCGGAAGTTTCTGGTGGCGATAACTGTCGATGAAGCCCATTGTATAAGCCAGTGGGGTCTTCCTGGATCTTCCTCAAAGCGCACAGCTGTCCCTTTCCGAATTTGGTATGGAAACCTGGGGGAACTCAAGTCACTAACTGCAAGTAATGTTCCTTCTATCATTGTGACGGCCACCGCTTCACTATCAACTAAAAGAGACATTTTCAGGGCTTTGAATTTAAACCAGTCCTCATCCTTCATAATGGAACACAGTCCAGAAAGGTCCAATGTGCAATTCAGTGTGCGTTATTTGGATAAAAACTTGCCTGTTTCTTCAATATTTAGTACTTTAATAGATGAGCTTAGAAGTAAAAACGTGTCCTGTGAAAGAACAATGATTTTCTGCCAAACACGCAAGCAGTGCGCTTTGGTGTACTCAGCATTTAAAGAAAGCCTCGGAGTTGATTTTTATGTCAATAAACACCTTGATAGTAAGAAGAGAATGATGGAAATGTTTCATGCTGGAACACCTGAGGCTGTGAAAAAGCACATTCTTTGTAACATGTCTCAACCCAATGGCCACATTCGAATAGTAGCCTGTACTGTTGCATTTGGAATGGGGGTTGATTGCAAAGAAGTTCACCGTGTCATACATTTTGGCCCTTCTAAAAACCTTGAATGTTATGTGCAGGAATGTGGAAGGGCTGGTAGAGATGGACAGCCAAGTTCATGCCTTTTGCTGCACAATGGGCTACTTGGTTCACATTGCATGCATGACATCAAGGATTTTGTTGCTAATAGTACTGACTGTAGGCGTACTTATCTATACAGTCATTTTCCAGGGAAATTTACTTCTTCTGTGTCAGGTCACCAGTGCTGTGACATATGTGCTAAAGCATGTGGATGTCAACAAGAAATTTGCAAGGAACCTGCTATACTAGTTCTGGATGCTACCGAAGATGAAAACCTTTCTTCTGAATCTGTTCGTTCAGTTGAAGAAAACGACAAGGTACACCTCAGGACTGAACTGTTCAACTACATGAAAAACCTGCTTCTTCAAAATTCTTCAGGGGCTGTGGCTTCTGTAAATATGATGCATGAATTCACCCCACTGCAAATCAAGCAAGTTCTGGATAACTGTGACAAAATTAAGACACTACAACATGTAGAAACTTTTGTTGAAGTTTGGAGAAGAGAACACAGCCGAGCAATTTTAAGTGCAATTCACCAGGTCTTTGGTGATGTACACAGCAGTGAATTGGAGGCACCAGAGAGTGAAGACGAGGACATAGAGGAATTTGCACAAGAATGGGCAGACATCAGAGATGACTCTGAACTGTGTCAGCTGTTAAGTGAAAGTGACTTGCTTAATGTAGATGTTCATATGGAAGACATTGATCAGTCAGGTAATGAGGAAGTAAACATGAGCAGTGTGATTGCTAATCTTTTTAAACAATAGATAATTGAAGGGCTGGGGGCATAAACTGCCTATGTGGAGTTTTAGGTGTTTTTTTGCATACGTTATTTCTCGAAAACGAAAAAGAGATAGGTGAAAAAAAATACGGGACAATGTTTTTGAATCAAAATGCAGTTCACGTGCAAAAATTTGGACAAATCCAAGCGAACTAAAAAAACAGCCGAAAATTACACATAGGCAGTTTATGTCCCCAGCCCTTCAATTGTAAACATCATTAGAGACCAAGGGGCACCTAATTGCAAATAAAAAAAAAACTTTTTAAAAGGAAGGGGTCATGTCTGCTTCAAATGTAAGTGACTGCCCTGAGTAATTGCACAAGTACAATCCAATTCATGTTACCTTTAAAACAATAACATCCCATGCTAGTGTTGCCTCTGAGTCTCTGAGGATGAATGGCAATTGCCTCATTAACTTAGACTATCTTCGGGATGGTTAAGTCCTTGCTAACATCTGTCCATGAAATTTTCATTTTCACCTGATTGGTTTTAGAAGCTTTTCCTGTACAATTACAGTTATAAATGTAAAAAATTATCATCTTTCGTGTACCTTGTAAGTGACGGAGGCAAAATGTCTTCAATATTTAGTGCTCATGTCGCTTAATAGAAATGTCAAGAAGCCAATCTATAAAGCTTCATAGGCATCTTTCAGTTGTTTGTAAAAAGCCAAAATTTTAAGTAAGAGTTTCATTCATACATACATTGAAAACCTAAATTTCACCAAGTGATTATTTTCTGTGAAGCAGGTCTTCTGTTGTGGTTCCTACTCACTTTCAGTGTAGATTAATTAAGGTGACGTCAGTGAAATAAAAAGCCCTCTTTATTAAAACTCTTATCACAGTTCATGGGAAATACTAAGAAAAGTTAAGAAAAATAAACAGGAAACAATCACATGGAACTTAGAAATTGATCTGAGGTTGCAATGAGGGATTTCATATGTGTACAATTTACTTTAAATGCTGGTGTGAAACTTTTCATCACTATTATTTTCTGACCGGTTTCAGTACTTTTTCGATCAAATGTGTTCAAATTTGATCTGTAATTTCACTCTACTTGAAGTTTACATATGAATTTTAATACTGGATTGACCTTTCTGTCCTAAAACATCATTCTAGCGTGCTCTTCTTTCTCTGACAATGTTTTTCTTGTGTTTGGTTATCCACCTGAACATGTCTTGAAGATCAAAGTCTGACAGCAGGGTGGAATTAATACCATTAAAGTGTTCATAGGCACGCCCTGGTGTCCAGTGGAAAGCCCTCTGAGTGATGAGCTCTGTAACAATCTTGCGTAAGTCAGACACCACAGAGAGTTCATAGTGGTGTCCAGAACGGCGGATGACACAACACTCATGATCAAAGTTGTCAAGTAATGCTTTAGTGAAATCAATTGCATGGCAGTAGCGATCTATAGCCTTGTGATTGGTTGCATTAGGACCCAACTTTTTCCTGACTTCTTTCAGTAGTCGATTGAAAAACTCAAGGAGTAAATCAAGGGGAATGTTATGCCCCAAACCTGACTTAAGCAATGCAGTTCTGTTCCAAACAAGTTCATGGGCATGTTTTGGTGGAAGCAGTGCATAAACTTGAAAAATCATCCCCAGGGCTTCAAGGGCATACTTTGTACTTCCCGGGTCATTCCTAAGGTAAGGCAGTTGAAACTTCCAGCATCTGAAAGTACGTTTACCATCACCCTCTTTGATGGCATCAAAGAAATTCAAAATTAGCATGCCATACTCGAGGAAAGAACACTGATAATTGAACATGTCATCCTTCTCAGGGACTTTCTCTGAAGGGGCTGAGACACTCGGGAAGAGTAACCCTTGTGAATCTTGAGGTGGGACTTGTTGGTTATGGGTGGCTTCATGATCACGCATTCGTTTTCCCCTTGATGCAAAGGTTTTGCCACAACCGGGAAAAAAACAAATGTATCTGCCATTGTCTGTTTGTTGCCTGACCTCTTCTTCCTCAGCGGCTTCTGCTGCTACTAGGCTATTGAAAATGTTTTCAACATTTTCCCTTCGAATGACATAGCCATCTACAATGTGTGTGGCAATTTTACGCACATATTCCTTTTTCTCCATGTTACTCGCTTCAGGGAGGTTTGGTTGGGAAAATTCACCCTTAGGGCTATCCAAGATATGATTCATCCCAAGCTCATGTAATGCAGCAGCTATAAGACTTGCTTTAACTTCGAGGTCGAAAAATTTTCTACAGGGGTTAACTGCCGCATCAACATCACTGCTGACATTCCTTCTGTTTATTAAATTTCTGTCGCTGTAGAGGGTGCATTTGTCTCCTGCTGATTTCGTGTTGTAGAAATTATGGAAAGCAACCTAAAACAGATACAAACATTGAACTATTTTTTTACATGAATAGAAGACCATGCAAGTGAATGAATGTGCTCCTGCTGATTTCGTGTTGTAGAAATTATGGAAAGCAACCTAAAAACAGATACATACAAACATTGAACTATTTTTTTATATCATTAGAAGACTATGCAAGTGAATGAATGTGCATTATATTTATTATTATCATTATGATCGTTACCATTACCATCACCATTATCATTATCATTATTATTATTATTATTACTATTATTATTACTATTATTGTTAGTGTCATAATTATCATCATCATCATTATTTGAATTACATTTACTTGTTTATGCAAGTGAATGAATGTGCAATATATTTGATATCATTGTTATTATTATCATTAATTTTATTATTTCAATAATGATATTTACAATATATTTATTTAGTTTCACCCATCAACTGATGCATTTCCTTTCACAGTGAGAGAGATGTCATAGCTTATTGACTGACCTTTTTTATCTCAAACAAAACAATTATCATTTACCTGTGTGAAATCAGACCATACTGCTTTTAGAGTGTAATTATGCAACTTATTTCCTGATACTTATCTCACAGGCTACCTTGCATTGGTGTTGTTCACCGAATATACTCTAATGAGTATGAACCCATTGGCAAAGCTTCATATAATGTATATGACTCATAAAATATGGCTTGAAAGAAACACTAAATATTTTCATACCTTCAAAAACTTATTTCCTGCATATAATACAATATCTCACTACTGCAAATTTTCAAACTCCAACCTTTACTGTTACTGGACATGAGAACAACAAGACTTCAAAACAAGGAAATAAAAATCATTTTTCCCATCTCTCCTTTTTCTGACTGTTCTTTGACTTTGTGACTTTGATGGGCCTGAATTAATTTTTTTTGTTCAAAAGTAGGCCTGTAAGTCATTTTCAATAAATTGTACTATGTAATACCATTTCTGATTTCTCAGCCATTTCCTTGCTGTATTGGTGTGGTATGTGCTTACAGACCACAGGCTTGAGACATGCCAAGCAGGGTATTTCCACAATTGCTCTCTCAGTGAGAGTTATGTAGTTTTCTCTTTGCAGGTGGTGCTCATGGCGAGTTGGTAAACATACACCATTCTCCATCTGCATAACAGCATCTGCAGCAGGCTTCGCACTTGACAAGTGGTTTCCTGAGACACGATTTTCCACTGACAAGTGAGTAACCCAGTGGACATCTATATTTTGACGCTGTTCAGTCATACTGTGAACTTGCTGCTTGAAGTCGAAGTTATCGAACACCAACTTTCTTCCTTTGTCAGCAGTAATTACAGTTGACTGTTGAGACTGGCCTTCAGTCACTAGAGGAGGGGAACTAGCGCCAGATGGTGCCTCAGTCAGTGCTTGGTGATGTTTCTGAAGTCGTGCAGTCTCATCTTTTACCTTCTTCTCAACAGATGCAGCGTATTCTTTCCCAAATTCATCCAGCTTTCGGTAATAATATGAGTGACCTGTGGTTACTCTGAGGGAACCAAGTCGGCAAAGAGAAGCCTGAAATAAATAATTAGTATATGATAAGACATTTTACCATAAAAGGGCAGTGGTAATGTTATTATTCAATGCATTAACATTTGCTACCTTCATTTTCTCATGAACTATTATAGTTGTCTGTACAACAGAGTAGGACATGTCAAAAAACAGATAAATCTTATTTTTATGATGTACATGTATATATTTTGAGGGAAAATGGCATATATTCACAAATTATTTACACAGGGAACATCTCATTCATATTACACTTACTTTCAAAATTCATAAAATTGTGTTTTCTTTAATTTATTGAAAGGCAACAACCACATTTGAAGTTGACAGTCATAAATTCGAAGTTATTGATGTACCTACAAACTTAAACGAAAGAGTTGTAATTTTGCTAGAAATAAGAGGTAACAAAGTCTGAGAGTGAGATCAACAAAAGACAGTAGTAATTAAGTTATCTTAAATTGGTTTTAAATCCAGCATAATAATTTCAACAATAAATTTTGGAGCTAATGACACACGCACAAATAGCCCGTGCAAAGACCAAGGATTATGCAGACGTCAGAAGGTAGGGAATTTAAGTGACTGCCCGTCCGATCCATTGATGATCAACTGAAATATATTCAATTGAATACTAGGAAGAGAGCTTTGCAGTTTGGGTATCAGCTCATAACAAATTGTTCATAGCTTAGCTACCAAAAACATTACCGTTGTCATCAGTACGTTATAATAGGTTTGGAAAAATAGAATGCCAGGAAAACATCTGATAGAAACTGATTAAAAAAAATACTCACAGTTATCCCGAGTGATACAAAATGATGGTGTTTGTCAGCTGCATTGCATTCATACACGGCGATCTGTTCTTCAGCAAGACAGCCGCGGACATACACACAGATGGCAGCCAGAATTCATCGTCTCTTTTGCTTTTTCTCACACTTGCGGTCCACAGTACCGCACTAAACAATGGTGCTTTCGATTCAAGTTCGCTGTTAAATTTCTTGAACGAAAAGCGCTGGAGGTCTTTCTTGTTTGGCGATCTCAGACAGCTTGGATTCTTTAATGAACACATCGCAGTACACTCACGATCGACCTCCTCCAGGTACAACTGCTGCATATATTTCCTTAAAATTGGATTCTTCCATACGGCTCCAGCTATTTGTTTGTATGTTCCGCGACAAAGCATCTTGCCGAGTGACTCTAATCCTTCGTGAAGAGTATTCACTTTTGTTCGGCTGGGCCATTCGACAGTGACTTGCACACGAGTCTTCTTTTCCTCGGGTTCACGAGCAGGAATCGGTGAAACAGGTCCAACCACCGCAGCAAAGGCGACAGGACGATTTTTCTCCTTACAAGGTGTTGACGTGAGAGTACTTGGCCATTGATCTACCGATGTTCTATTTGGCAACGTGCTGAGATCTTCTTCGATATCCACAGACGTCACAGACGCTCCAAAATCCTCTAGGGCAACACGCTTTGTAGCTTGCTCTTGGGAGTCGCTGATCTGGTTTGAGGAAGGCGTTGGGACTGGTAATGGAACAGCGGAACACTTCTTCGACTGGACAATTTTCTGAATTGAGCTATCAACTTCGTGAAGATTGTTCAAGAGCGCCCTTCGTTTCTTCAGCGCGCAAAGACAATTCCTACAAATGTACGTGGAACTGATTTCGACTTTACACGCCAAAGACAGCAATTCCTCTCGAACTTTAAAAGAATTGCCCCTTCGACCATCAACAAGATTTTTATCCGTGTTTTTTACGATATCTACGCCACAAAGAACGCACGAACTCATCGTCAAAATCTCACACCATATTATTGTCGCGAACGGAAAGTGAAAGATTCTGTAGAGAAGGCTCCGATTGCAAAGCCCGCGAAAATGAAAGCCAATCAAATCTCGCTATTTCAGTGATGTAATGATATATGGGAAATAACCAATCAAATCATTTTCCACACATTCCTGAAAAAGTCACGTGGTCTTTGAACACGATTATCAACGGTAAATCACAGACGCTCCTTCCGATTTTTTTGAGGGGAGGGGCGGCTGTACACAGGCTACGGATGGATTTATTTGCTGCGCTGATTGTCCCGCTGTGAAACACACTGCTTCAGAAACTTTTAAGAAGAGTCATTATCCTCCAAGCGAGATGAAGACGATTGATTTTTCCTCCACACGAAGTTTAACGTTTACTCATTTCAAATCACTTTTTGTATTGTTTTTGTATTCGCTGATAAAAGGCAATAAAGTTTATGTTTGTCTCTCACGAAACGTGTAATTCATTTAATTGATCCCTGCGAACTCTTACTGTTGTTATTTCAATGCCAGTGGTTTCAAGGGTGCCCCATGGGCTTCTTTACTGTAGAGTTGGTAGGCAAATATGAGGCACTTTGGATCATTTGCCTAATGCGTACGTGACAAATGGAGCGGAAAACAAGATTGACGCTACCAACGAAAAGCGCGTTTTTTAAGCCAATCCGTGTTCACGAATAGCGGGCAAGCCTAGGCAAATTGTTAGAGTGCGGAAAACCAAATTAGTATGCAGGAAGACACTTATTAGTATGTAGGAATCCACATTTTCGAGGGAATCCTGCATATGTAATGAAGGGAATCCACTTTTTTGTGAGGGAATCCTGCATATTTGATGAAAGGAATCCACTTTTTGCGAGGGAATCCAAATGGGATCCATAAACGAGGCTTAATTCCATCCCTAACATACTACTATAATAATAATAATAATAATCATGATAATAATGATAATGATAATGATAATGATAATGATAATGATAATGATAATGATAATGATAATGATAATGATAATATCACGATGTTCGCAACTTCTTTGAAAGGCGCCGGAAAACTTCAATAGGCTCCGGTTTATGTTGTTCTAAGAGACTAGGGTAGTAAGTTACAAGCTTTTTTTCCTCAAGCTTCCTTTTAGCGTCAGCGGAAATAGTTGTAACGACAATTATCAGTGGTTTGTCACACAAACGAGGCAACTGGGGTAGTCTACTGTTCCAAATGAATAAAGGGGATTAGTTTCTAAAGAAACTGTGGTGTTGCATCGGTGGTGGACTGAAACACGAAAATTTGGTTTATCAACGGAGTTGATAATGTTAATTGACCACCGTACAGGGATTCGAGTAGCTGACGTTTCGAGCGTTAGCCCTTCGTCGGAGCGAATCGAGGAATTGTGGGTTGTGTATGGAGCTATGCTATTGGTGGTAACATGGTAACGTGAAAAACAGGAATAAATTAATTAAATGAAAAGCGTTCGTTGATACCGTGGGGATTAAGAGTGCCGATTTCAAAGATTTTTGTTCGAGATTTTTACGGCTTTCCGCGGTACTTGATATAGGGAAAGGCCGGAGATCGACATGTGTTGTTTGGAATGGCTAGGGAGATTAAAATGCCGAGCGACTGGTTTGGATGCGGTGGTCAATTAACATTATCAACTCCGTTGATAAACCAAATTTTCGTAGTCTACTCTTCCGTTTGGATGCCTTTATAATTGAAAACAGTAGGCTCAATTATAATAAAGACAACTAATACACTAACATAGCTGGTATACAAAATGAAACACCTGAAAATTCTATAAGATTACCAACTGTAAAGCGACTGGTTTAATAACTATGCTTGTGTACCTTCAAATAACCGGTTAAAGTATGTCTTATTGAGATTTAACAAACGGTAATTATTCACAGCATGATTCCTACAATTTGTATCGAGGTACCTACATATGCATTTGCTGGGAAGTAGAACTATTTGCAAGTGATTGTTTTATAACGAAAACGACTGCACTTTGATCATGCACGCAATGCAAACGCAATGCACCAATCAGATAGAATTCGAAGCAAGTGCATGCGGCCGTCGCGAAGCGTGGGCAAATGGGTGCCATTAGGACACGATTGGTTCCTGGTTAGGCTTCTTATTGGTTGAGAAAACTGC
>JAEMWC010000037.1:1477500-1482500 GCA_016490735.1 Pachyseris speciosa
AAAAAAATTGTTGGACAATTTGGATTATTGTCCAACTAAATCTTGCTGAACAGATTTCAATAAGACTTGACCTTTCATCCGGCAAGACATTAAGGCCATCGAAGCACATTTTGAACCATTCAGTCATCGTGACGGGCTTGAATTTACCACAATTGTTGTTCTCACTTTCCATAGTAATTGAGTCTATTTTTAACTGATCAGAGACAGCACGTTCTACCCATGTTTTCTCTTAAAAATTATCACTTCCCCAAGCTTCTTATGTTGTGTCTAGGACTCTTTTTGTTGAGACGTTAAGACTGGAAAGCAAAATGAGCTTATTTTAAGCAGCCGACGGTACTGGTGTTTAACCAAAACATAAAATAACTGAATAAAATAATTAACAATGAACATTATTATGCAGGAGACAGGCATACCACTTTTACATAGCCACAATTAAAAGCTCAGTCTTGAATAAACATGGTCAGTTGGAGGACATCGTTAAGACACGATGAACCGCCGTGGAATTGATTTAATAATAATTTCTAAAGTATCATGACATATCATCATCCTTAGTGAGGAAATGAAACAAGAATCTTTGCTATTCTTTTAATATAGTCTGGTCCAATATCAGGTGAGTGATAGGTCCGTGGGTCATTCGTCCATTCAATTTTCAATTCAAATTAAAAATTGTAAATCGATGTCAATTTTTGATTTTCATTTATTTTTTTCTCGCGAAATCAATTAACGCGTAGTTGTAAACATTTAACCGTTTCCACGTTTATAAGGAACAAAAATAACACTTAGACTTTTATTTTTGTGCAGTTACGATTGAATAGAAAATCAAACAAGCTATGGGATTTATTTATCAGCAGGAAAACCATTGTCGTAATCTCGTTTCGTCTACGATTACATGAATGTAGAGGAAAGTCCAAAATTGAAAATTGCAATCAATTTTCAATTTTTGTTTTTGTGAGAAGAATTGATCAATCGTGTGCAGTCAGAGTGACAAAAGTACCCAGGAGGGGTGGGGGAGGGAATGCTTTGCCGCCATCTTGAATGCTGGAAAGACCCTAAGAGAACTGGCTTTAGGAAGGGAAGTAGGAAATTTAAACAGCTTGAGCAGTCTTCACCACTATCTCCGGCTAAATATGGACGACGGAAGCGTCGAGTGCTTAAAGATCTTTGTTGTGACTCAGCGGAAAACACACTCTGAAGTCAGTTTGTTGCTAAAAGAAGCGTATCCTGATAGGAGAGGCCTTAGTTTGAGGCCAGTTAAAAGGTTTTGTTTTAAGTATGCCGGGATACACGTGCAAAATTGCCTGTCAAATGAAGAACGCAAGGAAGTTGTTGCTTTGGTTGGTGCGCTTGAACTGTTAGTGTTGGTTGTAAATAAATAAATAAATAAATAAATAAAATTCTGATATATTTGCTCGTTAGTCTTCATCATTTGTGCATATCTTACATGCATCCACCTTCTCAATTTGCTCCCTTTTTGATGAGGGAGAAGGTAACACTCGAGAAAGTCTTGAAACCGGTAAGTAAGACGCTGCGATGCGAAGTCTAAGATTCTCCGTCGGTTTTCTTTTCCTCGAGCGTTTCAAGCAAGAAAATCAGGTAATAATACATGAAAATTTATTTAATAATTTATAATGTATCCTATGGCTATTGCATCAGTTTGTCAGGTGTGTATTTACATTTCCATAAAATACCTTGCTTCTCTTAGCAACACACATACTTTAGAATGTGTTTTCCACTGACTTACAGCAGGATCTTTACTTATCATAGGACCAGTAAGGCCCCGCACGCTTTTCATTCCAAACTATTGAGAAAATTCCCGTCTGAGAGCCGTGCATTTTATCGCAAGCAGGCGCGCGTTTCTCAAAACTCCCGAAAACGTTTTGAGTCCGAAAACTCCATTAGGCCGGGTCGTTGCCAAAAATTCAATTTCTAATATTTTTTAATAATCTTTTAAGAAAGCACCCTATTTATAGGTGGCCCAAGACGACTGAAAACGAACTTGAAAAATACTTCTCGGGTCTAAAATGTTTTCTGGGGTATTGAGAGACGCACACCAGGGCCGAAAAATGCAGTACGGCCCTGTTAGGAACACGTACGGTCCCGAGGGATACGGTTTTAGAGGATTTCGTCGCGTTTAACCATTTAACAACCAGAAAGCAAATACAAAAAACACATAACATCAATTTTCTTTGCAAATTTGTTGTTTCGTCTTCTACGCCCTTCACAAACAGTCTAAGGAGGCCATATGATAAAACATTTACTGCGCCGCCTTAGTCCGTAAGCCATGACCTCAAGCCAAATATTTTTCTTTCCGTACCGATCTGACTCAGTCAATAAGTACATAGTACTCGACGCTTACGTCGTCCATATTTAGCCGGGGATAGTGATGGAGACTGCTCAAAGCTGTTTAAATTTCCCACTTCCCTTCCTAAAGCTAGTTCTCTTAGGGTCTTTCCAGCATTCAAGATGGCGGCAAAGCATTCCCTCCCCCACCCCCTCTTGGATACTTTTGTCACTCTGAGTGCACATGATTGATCTATTCTTCGCACAAAAACGAAAATTGAAAATTGATCGCAATTTTCAATTTTGGACTTTCTTCTAAATTCATGTAACCGTAGCTGAAACGAGATTACGACAATGGTTTTCCTGCTAATAAATAAATGTCATAACTTGTTTGATTTTCTATTCAATGGTAACTGCACAAAAATAAAAGTCTTAGTGTTATTTTTGTTCCTTATACGCGTGAAAACGGTTAAATGTTTACAACTACACGTTTATTGATTTCGCGAGAAAAAAATAAATGAAAATCAAAAATTGACATCGATTTACAATTTTTAATTTGAATTGAAAATTGAATGGGCGAATGACCCACGGACCGTGATAGCAGAGAATTAGTAATTTGAAAGCAATCGGTAGCCAAGCGTAACGCTAAACCCCTGTCAGGGTGCTATCATAATGTTATATGTTATAAGGAAAATGGCAGAGACTGCTTGCATGCCATATTTCGGGTTGGTAGTCGCTGCTTTCACTTTCTCTGTAGTATCAGGTGAGTGTCATTCCATTTTAAATCATTTTTCGATGTCGTTTTGTTTGTTTGGAAACTAATGGTTCGTTCAAATGTACATTTAAACTTTTGATTTCAGGACATTATATTCTGATCCAAATGACAAATAAGTGATCGAAGACTGCGTCACTGTAATCTATATCCTCTTTGATAAATAATTGAATGAAGTTTTGGGGCGTTAAAGTTCTAAAATCTACCCATTTTCCGGTTCTTTGACTATTGCCAATAAATGACCATTCACTTCCTGTTTTTATGCCACTCAATTCAAGATTTCTTATATTGTCAACAAGAGAACCAGGGTCCATTCTAGACTTGCATATGTTTCCGGCGATAATTTCGCCTCCTGTAAATACCTGCAGTAGTAGATCCAGACATTCATATGGATTGAACGTAAGAAATCAGCGTCTGGTTGGCTTGGTTGTGCGACTCGTAATGTAGATTTGATACCTAAGAGAGGACCAGGGACCTATTTAGACGTGCATGTGTCTGTAGAGTTGATTTCCCTGTTTTCAGCACATATATGCTGTAATAGATTTCATGCTTTATTCAGATATCCGTGTGGAACGAAATTAGCAAACGAGCGTATGGTTCGTTTGGTCATGGGACTCACAGTTTAGCAATTGAGATATGATATTGCCAACGCCAATCTAAACATCATTAGATCCAAATATGTTTTTCGACGATAACTTCATACATACAGAGTCAGATAGGTTCTCACCATGAGCAAGCTATGTTTTTACCTGGGGTCGTTCCATACAGGTGTTACCCAGTTAACCTAATAGCGAAACTTCAAGCTCATTAAATGATACAAACTTTAATCAACACTGGAATGTTTTTTTTGGAATGTTATTCCAAGCTCAACATTGTACCAAAAATGAGCGACAAAATTCTCAAGAGCAAGCTTGTTTCAAACTTGTTTTGCTGTTCTCATGACTAATTATGACCGGCTTTACTATATACAACTTAATGCTATGCAAATTGTTCCAATTTCGTTTTCAATTTTGAGGTTTTGGTCAGCCTTTGCAATTTACATGTACACGGCACAAAATTTTGACTAAGATTACACTTTCATTTGAGATAATCAGCGATCGCCGAGGAAAACAAATCTTAGCGCCAAATGTTCCTGGTTTTAGTTCTTATTTTGTGGTTCTGCATCAGTGGTATCTTGCGCATCAAATCTTGTGAATCGTGACCCTCGTTCTTAAATTAGAAGAAAGCAAAGTGACGGTACTAAAGGGTTGAACGGTGGATCGATTTCCATCAAAGTATAACTTATTGCAAGTTTTGCGTGACTCTGGCATCATACGGAGGTGCATTTCGTTTAATTATGCACGGGTGAATTTTAACGACCATCTGGGTTGATAGCTCAATGACGTTGATAAATATTGTTTAAAGTGCACCTAACCCCAAAACGTTTTTTTCGCCTAAATAAATCTACTTATCGTTAAGAGTATTTTGGCGAAAGAATTATTGGATTTGGTCGAATCCTCTATTTTTTATGGACAGCCAGTCTCATTCAATTTGTTTCACGGCCGAGTAAAAAGGAAGTCTGGGTCCAACGAGGTGGGTGACGTCATCCCGGGAACGATTGAAAGATAGCGTCTCAGTCAATCTCTGTTTTTGCAAGCGTTTGTTGGGGTCATCGAAGCACATATTGGAGGGTAAAAGCCTGGCAGTAGTCAAAATTGTGTTAGAATCTTGTCCTCCTCGTCCTTGGAGTCAGAGTCAGGCTATGTGCAGCGGTTTGAAAACAATTGTTATTTTATATAAACGGCGCACATCCGACTTTATATTGGTATTTTTAAACGAACATCAGCAATTAATTGTGGAAGTGCCTATTTATGGGAGAATCTTTATTTATGGTATCTAGTCAAAGAAGGCGAAGGTAGATTTGACAAGAGAACGGAAAGTGAGCTCAGCCGACGCGAATTGCGTGACT
>JAEMWC010000037.1:1490000-1520000 GCA_016490735.1 Pachyseris speciosa
AAATGTATAACTTTTTCAAGTCCTTTTATTTTATTCAAGAACTTCTTAAATAACTTTACCAGGGGAAATCAGAAATCGTGTCTTACGCAAAAAAGCGAAGTTAAAGCGCTTCAAAATACAAAATTTAAGTGTCACGAAATATAAAGTGCTGCAAAATTTTTATGTGATAAGGTATTTTGATTTTTTGTTTGTGATCAGTTCGTTTGAGACTGTAAATAAAAAAAATTAACGAAATAATGAAAAAAAAAATCATCTAGGCAACGAAACGACGCGCAACCCTGTAATTTCCTCGATTGCGATTGGATAAAAAAAACTCCTATTTTCCACTAATTCACTTGCCAAGTTGTTATCGGACAGTTTCTTATTGGACAGTTTGTTATCGGACAGTTCAATAAGCGACTCACATTCAAAGTATTATAAGCAACGGTTTCGTAAAACATAGACAAGTAAACGTTAGCTACAGAAAAGAACAACGTTTCGGTGATATCGTGACATCATTTTCAAGTTCAAATGAGGTAAAAGTAAACTGTCAGAAAATTTTTCGCTCAAGATTAACATACTTCTTAATTAACTATGCAATGTCACGCAAATAGTTTTGCTTGAATTGACTCCGACTGGACATTGAGACATGGTGTTAATTCTCTAATAAGCTCCATTTTGTACTAAACAATCGAACTTATTCATGCACTTCTAGAGAACGGAAAAATGTTTGTCAAGGTCTTTCGGGGCAATACAGTGTTCGTTAATGAAGTGCCAATGAAGCCAGTGGAAGAGGACTGTTTAGTGTGTTCAGTCGCGCGTTGGTGCAAGTGCCTGAGAGTATAGCCTACATAGCTTCATCGCACAAGTCACATTGAAATTTATAAATTACACGTTGTTGGTTAAAAATAGGCGTTTTTTCTCATGCACTTTTATCTCTCGCTGGATCCTGTTGCTGACAAAAACCGGTTCAGGTCTTTCAGCTGTTTGCGGATTAAGTCTGCCGAATCCTGGTCTTTGAAGGGCAGGACTATCGGACCATTGAGTTCTCTTTTGGGGCAGGTATTAGTTGCGGATCTTCAACTTTAGCGGCAACAAACGACCTGACTGTAGAGTTGATAAGGTGTTGTGGATATTTCAGCCGGGAAAACACTGCCCTCAAACGGTCACATTTTTTAGAAAGATAAGACCAACACGATGAAGAAAGGTAGCCGCTGATGTTGTGTCAGGCATTACAGTTAATGTGTCATCAACGTATCTGCCTTGACTTCTAAGCTATTGACACTGTTCGCGTAAGTTTGAATAAAATTCATTTATCAAATGAAGAATGATCCTCGCAGTTGTGAACGCAATTTATGCAATTGCGAAAAGAAGCCTGGGTTCAAACCCCGTTGAAGTCCTGAATTTTTTTCAGGCTTCTTTTCGCAATTGCATAAATTGCGTTCACAACTGCGAGGATCATTCTTCATTTGATTTCATTTCCGCAGTTCATATATGATTCATTTCATATACCATTCACACCAAAATTCATTTACTTCGTTTGTTTTCGGTTGTTTACGGTACCTTTTCTTTTCATTTAAACCCGGTATTATACCATTTTGGGGTTTGGCTCGTGGTTTCCACAGCACTTTGACAATGTTATGAAGATATTCATCATCAATAAGAGGACAGACGCATAAAAAACTGACTTCAATCCTTTCCAATCCTCACATTTCGGCGTTGAGTGGTGTGATTGTCAGTGCAAATGCCTGTACAGTGCATGAAATCCTTATAAAATTAAAGAAGAAAAATTCCCTTCATCGCTAGTCTTGCTTTGCTTGTACACTTTTCCAAGAGTGAGCTACAAAACAGTTGGGTAAATAGTTCAGGAAGGTCATTCTAAATTATGCTTGAAAGCTGTCTTGAGTGTTGAGTTCAATACTAAAATAAACTCTAAATATCACTGTTTTACTTCAGGAAACTGTATTGATTTGGATCTTGGCATGGAAAGCGGATCAATTCCCGACAGTAACATAACTGCCTCCTCAACACTGAATTCTGACACACCAGCCAAGAATGGCCGATTGAACTACGCAGCAGGATCATCATGGTGTGCTTCCACAAATGACAGTCAAGATCCATATCTACAGATTGATCTGCAGACAATTCACATCATCTGTGCTGTGTCCACTCAGGGGAATTCCCAAGCAGATGAATGGGTAGAGACCTACACACTACTGATATCAACAGATGGGACAACTTGGGCAGACTATGATGAGTTAGGGCTGGTTAAGGTAACTCGTGGTTATGATTATGATTATTATCATCATTAGCAGGACATTTCCGTCTAAGAAAAGTTTTCTGGTTTATCCGCCTTGATGTCTTCTTAAAGACAAAATGGCGAAGCTTAATGAGATTTGATATTATGTTTTTATGTTTTATGGACCTTTACTTGAACTATCTTCCACACACTTCCATATTCTGTTTGGCAGTTTTTCTTTTCAAAGTTCACGTGACATGACGTAACATCTGAAATAAGTCTATACCTATTTATCTGCCTTAATTAGTGATTACCTATGTATATTCTGTAAATAGCCGCCCCTCACTAGTAGCTGCACTGTGGTAGTGGCCAACTTGAAAGCTATGCTCCTTTGGCCACTACTCACTATTTCAAATTAATGCCTCATCTACATGTAAGCTGGCTTTGTTTCTCTTTTACTTTTTTCTATTCTTGTTCGCTAATATTATGTTTGAATAAGTGTGAATAAACTGAAACAGAAACTATTCATTCCCTGAGTTTCCTCACGAATCCTCCATTTAGTTGTTCAATTAAACGCTTAAATAAAGTGCCTTCCACTATTCTAGGATATTTACTATTCAATACCCAGTGCCATTTCTCTCTCTGCAGTAAATCACTGATTGCAGTCTTTAAAGATGCTAATACTCCGAGGTTCAGCACCTTTCCCTCCGACTGTTATCAGCGGCCCAATTTCTTCCAAATTCTTCCAACTCGGTTGTCGTAAAAGGCTTCCTAAACCTCTCATTTGAAGCAAAATACTTACTAATAACAATGCCTTGGCGCTATTCAATTAAATTATGTCTTAAAAGCAGAAAAATTAAACGGGATAATAAAACTTACCCTATTTCTCCAAGCCACCAACAACCAGCTTTAGGTGAATCTTAGCCAGTATTTAGGACCTCTTCATATGAGCCCTGTCAGCTGGGCTAGCCCAGTTACCAAGATCTCGCCTTGCCACTGTAGCTAAATGCTTTATAAAAATTCCAATACGTTCATATGAACGAAAGGGCGGACTGGCCCGGTTGTGGAAATGTCGGTTTCTCAGACCGAGATGTCGGTAAACGTGCTGGAGTTTTTGCCATATGAACACTCCAGCCCGGTTACCGGGATGAAAATGATGCAATGCATTTTCGTCAATAGAACGGACAGTATTTGACTTTGACTTCTTTTTTCTTCTATTTATAGTTCGGAATAATTTCTTTTTATAGTCATGGCCTAAAATCCCGGACATCGCGCCCGCGGAACGGCAGCGGCTATCTCGTATTACCGAAACAAACATGGCGATTTCGTTTATAAAGAAATGTGTGAGGTGAAATCTAATATTTGAGCTTATGATAACTTCTAGCGTACCTGTATAACCTGTATTTATGTATGTAAGACTTTATTTAAACACGGAAAATCATCAGTTGAGTATTACAAGTTAAAAACTAAGACTATTTATAACTAACTGCTTTACATGATTGCCGTGTGGCAATCCGATATGTTGGATACCTTCTTCAGATTTCGCTTAAATTGATCAACAGATCCGACATTTTTAAGCTATAGGGCAACTTATTCCTTAACTTGGCCCCGCTATAGGAGAAGCTACGTTTTAAATAATTGGTTCTTGGTTTCGGCAATGCCAGTTTTCCCTCAGAGTTTCTCAGGTTGTAATTAGAGTAGCTCTGAGCGAAAAGACGTTGGAGATATTCGGGGTAAGACCATTCATTGTTTTATACATCATTAAGGCTTTCTGTTTCTTTCGTCTTATTGATAGCCCCTCCCAGTTAAGGGTGGATAGGAGGTGGTCAGAGTTCGTATCAAAGGGCAATTTTGTAATTATTCTAGCTGCACGATTCTGCAATTTCCAAGTTGGAAACGACCAGGTGAAAACATCCTCAATTCCACTATGTAAAATGCATATATTCACCAGTTCGGTAACACCGTCCATTTTAAGCATGTTTTTAGCCGTTCTCTCGCTCTTTTTGCCCTTCTATTTTCTGTGGGAAGTTGTTGAAGTAGCAGTCCTCCACCGCAGCTGGGCGAGTTTCTTTTCAAGTGGTCGATTTTTCCAAGTTCATTCCTTAAAGTTGGCATCGAGTCCCACATACACAGCGATTTTCAGGGAGATTTAACACGATTAACCGCGTCCACTTTGACGATGAAAACACGGATATATGAAGTTAGTAAAGGAGAAGCATTCCTGACCATCATAACTTGCCGTTCAACAAGCGATATCTCGGCCAAATGTGCCTCAAATGTCCCTCAAAAGGCATCGTTCGATAGCTCTTTTCGTGGATTTTGTCCGCCATTGCTCGTTTTGGCAATACCTTCAGCCAGAGGCGTTCATATGACCATAAACATGTCTGTATTTCACCCGTCGATCTGTCCTAAAAATATGAGCCGGGAGGTCATTGCTGAAATCAGCGGTTAAGGACATTACGCGACAGCGTGAATGTAAGTCGCACGAAATGTAATGTCCGAGATTTCTGGCCATGTAAAGTAAACATAAAGGATTTTGTCTAAAGACTTGCTCGTTAAATTTCACGCCTGGGGCCAGTTGTTCGAAGCATGGTTAGCGCTAACCGGGGTTAAATACCATGACAACCTACAGGTTGCTAGCGCTAAACAGGCTTCGAGCAACTTAGCCCTGAATGTTCGCGTCACCACTTTTCATCTCGGTAACCGGGCTGTAATTTTCCTTGTGAACAGATGATAAAATTCACCCCCTAACCGAGCCATCGCGGTCAACCGGGCTCATATAAAGAGGCCCTTAGAGTTCGGTTTTGTTGTGTTCTAAAACTCGCCTCTTCATTCTCGTCTGATGTAGACCTATGGTCGTACACTTCATCCATGTCTGGTCACAACTGAAGGGAAAAGTTACTCTGCATGTGAGAATACCCCGGTATATCTCATCGTCTTTTGTTTCTGAATGGTTCGCCGAAAAACAATAATCGAAAACAGAGATATATTAAGATTATCATTAGTACCAAACGTACCGCATTTCTCACACTGCACATTGTTTAAAATTGTTTAGCAAACGGCTGGTTGGAAAACATCACTGGCTCAAAAACAAACAACACACACACAAAGCAAAAATCAACTCTTGAAACAAAGGCATCTATATTAAAAACCATGATTAGTGCAAAGCGGACTGCTTTTCTCACATCTCCCATTGACGGTTTTGCAGTAGTTCAGAGATCTGCTTTTTGAAAAATATTCAAAACCACCGCACACTTCAACAAAACGCAATCAAATTGAAATACAATTCCCAGTTGAGCTGGGGCTGTTTCCTCAAAGGTGTAATAAATCTATTCTGCAGGGATATATCTGCCGTAATCCAAAAGGCATCCCTGGAATAAGGCAGATTTATCCCTGGAATGGAGTTATTACACCTTTCATGAACAGGCCCCTGGTGAACAAGTGCTAATTATATTCTTTTGAGTATTCAGGTACAAAGGAGAAGGAGCGCCAGTCTGCAATCAGTGATTTAGCGCAGAGATAAAACAATAGCACTGGGTAATGGGTATTATGTTAGATAGTTAATGAGGCCGTACTACTGCAGGCCTCAGTAACCATCTAATTCATATTTACCTATTTTGGCACACCTATAAACAATTCTTTCTCTCTGATATCACTTGTAATCTATACAAACTGAGTTAAGTGTTAAGATAAACATGTAAAGTTAGATTTCATAATTTTTCAGAGCTTTACGGGAAATAACGACAGGAACACAGAGAAAAAGAATATCATCTATGAAGGAATCGTAACCAGGTTGTTGCGCTTTGTTGGGAAAAGGATGCACAGCAGGTTTTGCATGAGAACAGAAGTGTTTGGAGTTAAGCAAAAGCCAGGTGAAAGAAATGAAAGCTTCTCTGCTTTCGCAATGGTTTTGAGTTTGAACGGATATTAACAAATACAGTTGTTGTTATTAATTGGATACGTACAAAGTTAGATATGTATTTTTGATAAAATATGAAAATTAAAAAAAAAGGAATAAGTCACTTTTAATCGCATTAAACTGTTTTCATAATTGCATGGTATATTTAATATTTGATTTTGGTTTAATAATGGCTCTTAGGATTTTTTTTTTCGAGATTTAGCCTCATGTTCATGTTAACATTGTTTACCCGTTCTAGAAGGGGGTGACGACAAAAAAATGATATCTTATCGGGTGACAATCTGGCGCAAACGCACAAATCAGAAGGAATTTTGAAACAAAGTTTTATAATGATTGTTTCTATTGGCTAGTCAAATTATGTTAACGTCATTGGTGTTGGCGAACGGTTAGCAAATGAATTCACGTATCGCTCATTCGGATTGTTTTACAACAATTTACAGAGAACCTCGCCCTTGATAAGCCCACAGCACAGTCTGCTGACTATAACATTACTGGTGTGTCACAACATGCAGTGGATGGGAACCGAGGAAGTTGTACACTCACCAATGAACAGAACCCCAGCTGGTGGCGAGTGGACCTGGGTTTAAATCACGTGCCAGTCTATGAAGTTTTGATTATAAATAGGATTTCACCGCCGTCTTTGCAGAATAGGAATGAAGACTACAAAATAACACTAGGTAAACACGGGGGACACAAATAAAGATTATACAACGTCCATCCAGAAGGAGCGGGGATGAATCTGCCACCAGACCTTCTGATTTTTTTTGAGAAATTTCTGAGAATAATTGAATGCGTTTGGTTTTGCGTGTGGAGGTAAAGGAGACAAAGCCAAAGGTTTACCTTTACTGCCCAATGACGCAATCATCTGAACAGAAGCAGATGTTGAGCACACAGCGAGCATACCTTACTAGTTATTTTAAGACTCTGGTTACTGGTCCGGTCTGGGGTTTGAAACCGCGATCTTCGTCTCATCGGTGCGGTGATCCACCGACTGAGCCAGCAACTTTCATTTTTTAAACGATTCATCTCATTCTGTCTTGATTCGTACTAGTCTTTTGTTGATTTTGACAACATTTTGAAACATTTTGGTGTCTCCGAGGCTCTGGGAATGTTTTAATCCAAGTTGTCGGATCGGTGGCCACCAAAATGTTAACGTGATTGTTTCACCACTTGACGACATCACTGACAGGTTGTGGGCATCGAAAGAAAATACCTTGAGACGTGCTATAAATACTTTCGGACTTCTGGAAAGTGATATCGGGTGTAATCTACTATCATCTCGCCCCCCTCGCACGGCTTGATATGCACAGGGTTAAACTTATATTTAAAGTTTTCCTCATATATCGGTGCGATAATGAAGGAAATTAAGAAGCTTTGTGGCCCTTAGTTAAGTGGTTTCCCTTAGAAGCTCTTGTTCCAGAGAAATGCGAACCATGAATTGTAGATGATTTTATTGTGATTTTGATTGTGGGGATGATGATGCGGATGAAAATGGGGATGACGATAGCGATGAAGAAAACGATGATGATGTTAATATTCATTATTTTAATTCTGTAGAGAATGTATATAGAAAATTGTCAAACCTTTTTCCTGCTTCCGTAACTACAGGTGACAACCAAGACGTGACAAGGAATCCGGAGTGTGTCGGTCGATACAGTTTTCTTGACTTCATAGCATCAGCCGTGTGTTACAACAATCCCCTGAGGACCGGCAAATACATTGGTATCGTGACCACAAAGCGTCAGATTCTTTCCCTATGCGAAGTGGAAATTTACTCGCGAGGTAAGCACCAGTCTTCCAACGCGACAACTGTGCAGAAAATTCATTGACCGAGACGCTCAGTGCTCCAAAATCGGACTGCTTGGGGATGAGACGATTAAGAGTCAATGAATTAGAATCCACTGGTACCCTCGATGGACAGTCATTAAGCATTTTTATACCTCCAAACTAATAATTGAGCCAAAAACACAATTCTTATTAATAATGCTTTAGAAATACACAGGTAAGTAAAAACTAGCGATATAATGTTCCGACGTTTCGGCGACCTCATGACGCCATTCTCAAGGAATAAATAATAAGAGCGAGTTCAAAGGAGTAAGATCTTAGATTTACATAAATTGGGTTAATTTAAATAAATACTTTGTCGCGAATCGAATCTGTTTGTACATTTAAGCGTGGTCTTAATTGTTCGATGTACAGCATTTCGTTTATTAAAATTCTGTACATCAAACAATTATGACCGCGCTTGAGTGTACAAACAGATTCGATACGCGCCAAAGTATTTATTTAAATTAACTCCATTTATGTAAATCTGAGATCTTACTCCTTTGAACTCGCTCTTATTATTCATTCCTTGAGCGGAATGGCGTCATGAGGTCGTCGAAACGTAAAAACATAATTGTTTATCATATAGCTATAACTCCTGGTAAAAACAAAACAAAACAAAACAAAAACAAAAACAAAAAACAAACAAACAACTATTTGACTCATTGTTTCGAGGTGTCTTTCCGTCGTTTCGTTGTGTCAGTTCGTTGCTTCGTCTCATCGTCTCATGTCATTTTAGATCAGTATTACGTGAATTTGCTCCTTCTATGAGAAGTCCAAGAGACTGAGAAGAACCTGTAGTGATATTTCTGAGGTACATACGTTGGGAAAGTAGGTTTGGACTCCAGTATGTAGGTGTTTTCGTTCCTCACAGCATTTACAGAGGTTACAAAGGAAAGCAAAATATATATATATATATATATATATATATATATATATATATATATATATATATATATATATATATATATATATATATATATATGAGAAGTACTATATTAAAAGGTCGTCGCACCAGTTTTTTTGGCCTTGGGGTGTACCCGTTGAAATGAAAGTTCCTTACAGAAAACAAGCTGAAAGCCTTCAAGCCTCTATTTTTTTTGCAAGTTATCATTGATTTTTGAATTTTTTTATTGGCTTCTTCTGCTTAAAGCACGACGATGCTTGTATGTTTTGCTTGAGAATAACAGTCTGGAAAAAATTAATTAATAAGAGAAAACGTGATTCCGTTTTATTGTATTTCTGTTTCGCTCAATCTTTCCAGAAAATCTTGCATATAATAAGACAACGGCTGAGATAAGCACGAGCACAATTTATGGTGGTGGTAGCGGTGCAGCAGTGGATGGTATTAGTGACCCTGTCTTTTCATCATCGTGTACACATACGGCTTCTCCCGCATTCAATCCTTGGTGGAGAGTCGACCTGGGACGAGTGGAACTCGTGACGGAAGTGTACATTGTGAACAGAGGTGATTGCTGTGGATTTCGTCTAAATCCATTTGAGATCAGAGTTGGTAGGTCTATGTTCATTTCAGTAGGCAACTCTATTTAAGATAAATATGTCTCTGTCACGACAAATTTAATTCACTGTGTTTCGCTCCAATAAACAGTAAGAACAGGAACATCATTTCTAAGAGATCATCATTTTTTAAAGCTCCTAGTGTCAATTTATTAGCAAGGATTCCACAGTTTTCTAACCCTATATACGCTGGGGTCGGGTTGCTTGAAGATTCATAGTGCCGCCGCTGCCTTTGGTGTTTTCATACTCAGTGTATGTAAGGAAACAGCACCGAAACTCATGAATTTTTTTTTCTAAAATTTAGTCGGAAAAATTCAGTTGACTTTCTAAAATTTAGTCGGAAAAACTCAGTTGACATTTAAGTTTCACATTTTCCATGGCAACGGGATATTTGGGTAACAATTTATTTTATTCCCAAATCTTGACCATTTCCCCTTTACCAGCTTGCATCTGCAGGTATAAAACAACCCAGTGAGAGGCATAACTTTCTACGCAGCATGGTATCCATGTGGTCGGAGACGATCCCAGAATCGAAGAAAGCGTTCACTTGTTCCACATAATTGATACAGACGGTGGTCGGTCGCCAAGGATCGCAAATGATCACAAAGCAAAGTTTTTGGATATATTTCAGTCAGAATAAATTAACAGAAGTAGGGAATATGGGCAATGTGCGGGCTCGGTCAATCGAGGTTGCAGCATTTTCGTTCGCTATTTCTAAGCAGCTTTGATATCACGATCGCATATTTTGTTTTTGTAAGTGCTACAGATTTTTGCCTTTCTGTATTTATCGTTAAAATCTTTACTGTTGACATTAGTGAAATGACGTATTTCTCGTTACTTCTAAGTAAAAACGCTGCCGCCTTCGCCTTCAGCTGTGCGTGTTTATGACAATAATCATGGATGCAAGAAAAAGACACGCGTCCTTTTTTTCTATGTCCTGGGTGGGGCATATTATGGGATGTTAATCTCAAAAATGTTTACGACCGGCAATCTTCGATCGTTTGCCTTCATAGGAACGCGGCTTTAATGTAAGAGTTGACCCGATAATTTCCCGGATCAGTGATAACAACATGAGAGAAGCGCATGAGAGAAGCGCCTTTTAATTATTTCAGGCAGTCAGATCAACCTAATTTCGCAACCCAATTTATGATGACGAGGGAATTTCTTTTGTTTCTGTCAGGTTCATCATCCAGTAATGGAAGCGTGTCTAATCCTAAGTGTGGTGATGGCTTCAGTGTTCCTCAAGGGCAAGGTGCATCCTTCTTCTGTCGCCCCAGTTTGTTCGGACGGTACGTCACGATTAGAAGAACCTCGAGCGTCTTAGACGAGTTTACGCTATGTGAAGTTGAAGTTTATTCTACACGAAGAGGTAAGAGCGTTTAGCCACACCGACGTTCTCGTCAAAGTTCAGTTACTCATCACTTAGAAAAAGGACTCGCTAATAGAGGTATGAGATCCATTCAATGTTTGGCATAAATTCGTCGATAATTGTTGTCAATTCACATCGTCACTCTAATACGGTACAATCGATCCAATAAAAGATGTGAACCGATACATATTTGATAGTAAAAAAGAAAAAAAAATGACTGATACTAATTTGAGCTCATCACTTTTATATTGCTACAAGAAATAGTGTTCTCATAAGAAAGCTTTTTGCTACCCAGTCCAATAATACATATTATTGCATTACTTTACCTGGCTTTTAGCGTGTCAAATACAGGCACTTGGTCTGGCCAGCAGTTACGCCTTTCCAGACAGCAGCTTTTCTGCCTCGTCATCACTTGCTGGTGCTGAAGCTTCGGGTGGTCGATTGAATGTCAATGGTGCGTGGTCACCCAGCACTGATATTAATGCTGGTGACTACCTACAAATCCACCTGCAGCACGAGTTCTTTATCTGTGCTGTAGCTACCCAAGGAAGCCCATCCACAGATCACTGGACGAAGGCATACAAGTTGCTTTTATCCCTCAACGCCACAGATTGGATTACTTACAAAGAAAACGGTGTAGATAAGGTTGGTATAAATTCGTGACTATGAAGTATGATGAAATATGTTTCCTCGGTATAATACCAATAATGATTAACACAAACGACTAAAATGGTCTTGGGAAATCGCAACCGCAATTGCAAATAAAGATAACGACACCATTCATCCTGTCATGGCGCATATACTTTTACAACATAAGCAGTGCTTACCTGGATTAATTTTATTGTCCCATCACGGTACTTGCTCTCTTTTGAAGGTATCTCACGAAATAGGGCCTCTACATCTGCTTTAAGCCCTGGCCAAACGAAGTAGCAAGTAGATGCAAGTTTTCGGACCTGCGTGCACTTGCGTTGACTTGCGATGACTTGTGCTCACTTTGGTCGAGATCAAATTTGCACGCAAGTCGACGTAAGTTTTTCACCGTTTGGCCACCCAACCCAAGTCAACGCAAGTTGAGTGACGCCCATTCGTTGTTATAGAAACCTATCAGCCAATGAAATACAAGATATGTAGTCTTGAAATGGTGTTTTTTGCGACTTGCGTGTACTTGCCGAATCCGTCTGGCCACCCAACGCAAGTCCGTACGCAAGTTCAACTCGCGGCTACTTGCGACTACTTGCGAATCCGTTTGGCCAAGGCTTTAATCTCAATGCTTAGTGCGTAAACCTGTGCTAACATCTCCCTGCATATATACCAACCCAACCATCAGATGAGAATGTACGTCCCCTTACTACGTATCTTTCTCGGTTGTTTAGGGAATGACTTTTTTCTAAGATTTACACTATTTATATTTATAGATTCAATTTATGCATTTCTTCTTTAAAGTATTACATTTTATTATTTTTATATTGTATATATCATTGCCTTTGAAAGTTCCCCCTGGGGAAGTAGTAATAAAGTATGTATGTATTCATGGAAGTATGTATCACTTTTTGTTCGGAACTCAACATTTTTTTGTGAAAATTTAAATTAGACATCTGGATTTTAAGAGATATTTTTTTGAGGACTTAATCGACTGCCCATCAGTACAACTTAAAATTGGTTGATAAATCCGGCCAACGTTAAATTTTTCCCCAAACAGGTCTTCTCTCTGAGCGAGGGAAGACTGTTTGGGGAAAAATCGGCGAAGTGACGAAAGACATCTAATTTTTACTTGAGATGTAACGTAGAATTCGCTCGCCATCCGAATTTTTGATGAGTAAAAGGAATCAAAGGCCTCTCTGAGCCAAGTCATGAATGTGATAATAGAACAGCTGGAGATTCGTGATGGCCGATAGGTAAGATTTGGCCAAAATCTTGACTGAGAAATGCCGATTTTTAAACTTTGTAGCTTCGAATGACATCTGTCAAAGTTAAGTGATAGCTGAAACATGGTTTGCCTTAGTTACTTCTCCTGGTGCAATAAAAACAAAACAATTCTATCTGAATTTTCTGCCACATCTTCTTGCTGGGACAGGGTATCTGTAACCCCTGAAGGACGTTCAACAACCTCACACCAGCCATCAATATCATCATTTTCATTGGCTGTATTCGGCAACATCAACAGTGAAATATATTTTTGGCATTTTTTTTGTAAGAATTTCAAAACTTTGGAACTCGCCACTTAGGGCCTTTTTACATAGAGGGAGAGTGCCCCGGCTAACCGGGTTACCCAGCTAGGGGGGTTAAAATATAGCCCGCCTTCACATGCAACTCACCTAAGCGGGATAGTCAGTGCGTTATGTTTTGTGCGGTCTCTAAGCACAAAAAACAAGATGGCGGACCAACTAAGCTTTTTAGCGGCCGCTTTTCAGTGTGTAGGGTCGTTATTTTGCACTTTGGTAATTGATCGTTGTCACCAGAGGAAGGCGGGCTACCCTGTCTAGCATGTAAACGCTTAAATGCGTTTTCTAAAGAAATGTATGAAAAGGTGGTCCTCCCAGAGTAGCTCGGTTAGCCGGGGCACCCTCCCTCATGTAAACAGACCCTTAGTGTGTCAGGGTTTTGAAACCATTGACTCCACTCTTCAACTTCCGAGCGCTTAGGCGCGAAACTCAGAATCACAGAGAATCGATGCGTACTCTTTAATCCTTCAACTTATGTATATGTATATGTATATGTATATGTATATGTATATGTATATGTATATGTATATGTATATGTATATGTATATGTATATGTATATATAATAGCCAAGAACTGGAAAATACGACTTTGCCAATATTTCGTCTTTAACCTGTGTTGCCCTGATGAAGTCTTTTAATAAAGACGAAATATTGGCAAAGTCGTATTTTCCAGTTCTTGGCTATTATTTTAATTCGTCTGGAGACACAACCACGACAGTGGATGTTTTTGACATTATTATATATATATATATATATATATATATATATATATATATATATATATATATATATATATATATATATATATACAAACCAGTTTAAAAGAGACCGAAAATGGACAACTTTTGGTTCAAAAAAGATAAAAAGTTTAAAAATTTATGAATAAAAAACGTTTCGGTCTCTCGGCCTTCGTCAGTTACAAACAGAATGTTAAAAAACTACGACTTAAATACGCTTTTACAACAATGGTTACAAATTACATACAAGCTACGTAACTCAGACAATGAAAGTGGTAACGAAAATGAAACGAAAAACAATAGGTTTACAAAGAGTATGAAACAACTACGGTAAATTAACAGGATGCGAAATAACAAAAATAATAGAACTAGTGATAAATGTTATGTAATAGTCGCAGCGCAACAGGTTCCCCATCGAGGGCCTCTGAATCAACATACCTGTCAGTATCATAACAAAATCCCTAAGGAGGGCCCTTAAACAATAAGTAATAATTTCCCAACAAAGAGCCTTTGAATGACCTGGCTAGCACAAAAATAACAGAATCCCCAAAAGAGGGCCCCTGAGTGCTGAAACAACTACAAGTGCTAAAGATTACAATTAATGAGTCGGTACGCCCTGACTTATTAAAATATATATAAAAATAAATTCACTACCAATACGCACCTTAAGAAAATCGCAACCTATTGTCCCAATCTGTTGAAATTAAGTATAATGGATGCGGTTTTTTGAATGAAATTCTTGTCTTTTATTAAGTCCATAAGGTGAAAGGGAAAATAACTGCGCACTCCAGTATGCTTCTTTCGTAATTAATAACTGTTCAGTGTTTTCGGACGTGTTAGTTTGGATTTGATCGATACATTGAAATGTAAATTCCGATAGCACGTGTGGAGTTCGGTTGAAGTGTGTGGCGACCTCGCAGATCTTCTTATTGGTTCGCATGGACGATTTGTGATTTCTAAATCTAACTTTAAATTCCGTGGTGGTCGATCCAACATACTGGAGATTGCATTTGTTACAATGAACCAAAGAAATCACATTTGAGGAATTACACGAAAGTTTCTGCCGAACAAAATAGGTTTTACCAGTTTGTGCGCTAGAAAAAGTTTGGGAGTTGACAATGAAGTTCTTGCAAAGATCGCATCTAGATTTATCACATGTGAAACAGCCGGCTGTGGATGCTGTATTTGATTGAAGCGAGCTTTTACTGCACTTAGAAGGTGCCAAAATTTCTTTGAGGTTCTTAGGTCTGCGAAAAGATGAAATAATAGAATTCGGTGGGAAAAGCTCCCTAAGTTTTGGAGATGAAAGCAAAAGATGAATATGCTTTTTGATTAACCATTAATAGACGGTAAATTGGGATTATATGTGAGAACAAAAGGAAAAATCTTTTTAGACTCCTTGACTTTGGCTTTAAGTAAGTCATTTCTCGGAATATTCGCTGCCCTAAAAAATTCACGTGAGACCAATTCTGCCAAGTATCCCTGCTCAATTAGATAGCCCTTGTACTTCTCAAGTCTTTTGGCGAGAAAATCGTCCTCAGAACATTTCCTACGTAGTCTCGAGGCGACCCGAAAGGGGATCGCTTTGAAAACATGTTTAGGATGGGCACTCGACGGAGGAAGATACAAGTGGCTATCAGTAGGCTTAGAATAAACATCAGTTTGGATATAACCATCAACCAAATGGAGTGTGACATCTAAAACATTGAGTTTGCTTGCGGAATAAACCAATTCAAATTTAATGGTAGGGTACAGCGAATTAATGTACCCAGTGAAAGAATTCAACGCAGTAAGACCCTGCTGCCAGAGATCAAAGATATCATCACGATATCTCCACCATTGTGAGGGCTTAATAGGGCCACAATGCTTACTTTTTTATATATAGCTTTGTGGTTTATTTCACCCATAGCTATATCGGCATAGCTACAGGCATTTTTGGGTCCCATGGCTGTGCCGTGAACTTGAAGGTAAAATTTCTCATTGAAAACTGAGTGATTGCTTTTGAGACAGATCTCTACAGCTTCCAAAATACAATTGGTGGATGGATTGGTGGATGTTTGATCTCTGGCATCAAGTGCTCTCCTGACCGCTCCTAATCCTAGTTCATTATCGATGTTAGGAAACATAGAAACCACGGTCTTGCTGCGTTGACTTCACCTTATGGACTTAATAAAAGACAAGAATTTCATTCAAAAAACCGCATCCATTATACTTAATTTCAACAGATTGGGACAATAGGTTGCGATTTTCTTAAGGTGCGTATTGGTAGTGAATTTATTTTTATATATATTTTAATAAGTCAGGGCGTACCGACTCATTAATTGTAATCTTTAGCACTTGTAGTTGTTTCAGCACTCAGGGGCCCTCTTTTGGGGATTCTGTTATTTTTGTGCTAGCCAGGTCATTCAAAGGCTCTTTGTTGGGAAATTATTACTTATTGTTTAAGGGCCCTCCTTAGGGATTTTGTTATGATACTGACAGGTATGTTGATTCAGAGGCCCTCGATGGGGAACCTGTTGCGCTGCGACTATTACATAACATTTATCACTAGTTCTATTATTTTTGTTATTTCGCATCATGTTAATTTACCGTAGTTGTTTCATACTCTTTGTAAACCTATTGTTTTTCGTTTCATTTTCGTTACCACTTTCATTGTCTGAGTTACGTAACTTGTATGTAATTTGTAACCATTGTTGTAAAAGCGTATTTAAGTCGTAGTTTTTTAACATTCTGTTTGTAACTGACGAAGGCCGAGAGACCGAAACGTTTTTTATTCATAAATCTTTAAATTTTTTATCTTTTTTGAACCAAAAGTTGTCCTCCATTTTTGGTCTCTTTTTAACTGATTTTTATTATTCGCCGAATGAGGACTGTGAATCATCAGTGATCCTTTTGGTTCTACATCTTTCGTTGGCCCAAGATGCGCCTTCAACCGTCTATATATATATATATATATATATATATATATATATATATATATATATATATATATATATATATAATAGCCAAGAACTGGAAAATACGACTTTGCCAATATTTCGTCCCCTTATTATATATATATATATAACCCCCCGAGTGTTTATATGAGGCTATGTAAACACGGAAAAAAGTCCTCTATTGCTTTTATAAAATATTTCTAAAAAGTAATTCGACAAAAGAAGGGAACATTGGTTTATTTACTTCTTGATTGAAATAGATTTTCTTAATACACGCTTTGAACAATCGTATTTCCCACTAGCCAATCATAACGCGCAACTGACAGCACATGAACCAATCAGAATTCGGGTTATAAAAGTCAAAATCAAGTTGAAATTTTTGGCAAGCCTCATGCAAGCGCCATGTTGGTCAAAGCTTTGATTCCTCTGAAATCGTGCAGAAAAATACCGAACGCTCGGCGAGAACCAGAAGAAATGCCCAAATTATACGAATCGGTAAGGAAAGAAATTCAAGATGAGAAGTTTGTTTAACCTGGAAATGAATTGTACTGTACTTGACCGCTTCTGAAAGTGGCGTGAAGTTGCCCGAATTGGCAGCCCGAGAACAAGGTTGAGAAGTTGAATCGCTCATCGTGCCTTGTAAAGTTTTGCTGGATAGGAATCATAGCACAAGCAGCGGATCCAGGTCGTAGTATATTTTTAAGCTGAGAATGTCTCAGAGAAAATACATTTTACGCTAATTTGACAGCCAAAACACGGCAACCGATCGGCCGAGCAAAGTTTGATTTGAAGCATTTACAGTCTGTAGCATATACGCTTAGTTTGGTGTACGTTTTCGTGTACATTTTTTAAAATAAAGAATGTCTTATAGAGAATTTTGTTGTAGTGCTTAATGCAAAAATTACCTTGAAAAACGTTTACTGCCTATTTTGTTGCATATTTTGTCCTCTTAGCTTCGCTGTAGGTCGTGTAGCTCACGATCATCGAGGCAGGGAAAGCGCTGTGGTTTTTCTTTTGCTTCGTTTCCTCGGGCTCACGGGGGAAGACATAGCTAAACCCCAAATCGAAATTTGGCAATTCTTTTTTTTTTATTTCCTTGATATTTGTACTTGAAATTGCTTTATGAGTCTTGCGAAAGCTTTGAAATGTTTACAAATTGTACCGGGAAACACAAACAGCGTGACGTCACAACCGTGTTTACATACTCTCATCTAAACACACCTATTGACCAATGAGTGGGCGCGTACTATCTTAAATATTTTATAAATATATATAGAAAGGCAATGAATTGAAGTCTTCATCAGCTATTAAAGTGCTCAATAGATAAACTAGAGCAATATGTATCTTTTCAGAGTTGGATTATTTGGTCGAAGACATTTATTGCTATACTCAGAGTTTCATTCTTCTCGCGAAGCAATCATCAGGCAACTGCCAAAAATAACGGATACATAAGAATATATACAAAATTTGAAAATTTGAAAATACAGAACAATGCCTAGCGGCGTGACACGTAGACGGATATGACTGGTTAATCTAAGCGAGCACTGTCTTTAAGAGGAATTTCTTGGAATGTCTACACGTAGATACCAGTTCGCTTCTATTGTTTAGTGTTGACATTTCGGGTTTACATATAATAAAGTATTTTTCCCATAAACACAAATTACAACGCTTGTTTACATTTGAATATGACCGGGCCTGTTTTAGCTTACGCCATTTGATGTTGTAGGTAATATTCTTATCCTTTAGGTTCCAAAGATATTTACTTAACTCGGTTGCGTGTTTATACCGCTCGTTCCTAAATGAGCATACGTGGTTTCTGCATCTTAACTTAAAAGTTGTGTCACAAAGTCCAATGTATGTCTGTCTTGAGGTTGATGTCGTGACCTCAGCTTGGTAAATGATGTTTTGGTCGTTGCATTTTCCGTCCATGGGGCAAGTGCTTGAATTCCTGCAGTTACAATTGGTGTCATTGGTTGGATCAGATTTATTGATCAAGTGATTTACCAATCAAATGATTGTGTCGCCTAGATTAACCAATCATATCCGTCTACGTGTCACGCCGCTAGGCATTTTTCTGTATTTTCAAATTTTGTGTAAATTCTTTTGTATCCGTTATTTTTGGCAGTTGCCTGATGATTGCTTCGCAAGAAGCATGAAACTCTGAGTAGCAATTAATGTCTTCGAGCAAATAATCCAAATCTGAAAAATACATACTGCTCAAGTTTATCTATTGAGCACTTTAATAGCTGATGAAGATTTCAATTCATTACCTTTCTATATTATATAGTACAGTAAGGTAGGGAGGGGATATATTAGCAACTGATTGCCTTAATTACTTAGGATCACCAGCCTATTCCCGTTTGGATGGCGATTCATTAGGGATTTCTGAGAAATACAAACAGGTTAATTTGGGAACAGAAATCAACAACTAAGTAATTAAGTGAAAATGTGGCTCAGCCAGGAATCGAACCTGGGTCTCCAGATTACCGGTCGGATGCCTTAACCACTAGGCCACTGAACCAACCACACTGGGAACACATATTTTTACTGTACAACACATACACAGTGTGGCCTTCTTTTTATGGTAAGGTCCGAGGAGACAATTTCACACATCTTCTGCAACCAGGATCACGTCACTACTCCCCGGTCGATCGGCGATGCACGGCCAAATCCCCCTGGAAATTAATTAAGTACAGTAAGGTAGCCATCCAAACGGGAATAGGCTGGTGATCCTAAGTAATTTAAGGCAATCAGTTGCTAATATATCCCCTCCCTACCTTACATTCATCAATATGCTTGCTGACTCCTAGCATACGTGTGTGCTAGGAGTCAGCAAGCATATTGATGAATGTGCTGCGGGATTGACACCTCAGTTCACTATCTTTCCGTTTTATAAGATTCTCAGCCCCTTAGAGGGCATGAGAAAGAACAGGGAGAGGTTTTTTATTTTGAAGTATAAACCCGTTCTTAATGATTTGAAATTACGCTAATTGCTCGCACGCGCTTAGAATTACAATAGCCACTATAATTGTAATTACAATTACATCTGTGACGCAATAACTCAATACACACACTTTGCTATGCCTGAAGAGCCGCAATAGCGGTGAAACGCGTAGCGCAAAAGCAAAGTAACAGAAGACTTTGGGTTTTCATCGTTTTTAGTATCATCATTCGACACAGAAGTTTACAGTTTCTTTATATATATATATATCACAAATGAAGATAACCCACATGTTATGTTCCACACCTATATTTCGACCACATAAAGTGGTCTTCATCAGGGTAAAATTACAGTTACAACCGCACGCATCATACTACTTTTAAAAGTGTAAACTTAAACAGCCTCGTGCGCGCGCATCAACAAACGATCTCCTCCCGCGCGCATAATGCCATTATAAACCATCAACAAATTACGTGCGTCTGGAACGCCTGTTCTGACCGAAGAAAAAGTCATTGTCATTAAGACCATAAGGACTCAAAGTTTTAAGCTTATATGCCCATTGGCCCTCCTTATCCCTCAGCTCCTCTTCCCCATTGACCCTGTCTATCAACTGAATGTTCATATCATCCAAACCGCTATGTCCATCACTCCAAAAGTGTTTATACAGTAGGTCGTCATTCTCCCGCTGTGCCTCATTCAATCTTGCATGGCGTCTTATTCTGGATTTATGGTTGTTAAACCTTATTCTAAACTTTGTAACAGTGGACCCCACATACTGTACTGAACACCTCTTACATGTGATCAAGTAAACCACATTACTTGAGTTACAATCAAGACTATAGTTAATAGAGTACTTCCTGTCATTATGAGTACACACAAAACAGTCCTTTTCCTCTAAATACCTACAGACTTCACATCGACTTGATTTACATTTACACGTTCCTCGCTCATTTTCTGCAGAACCACGGCTATTTATCTTCGCACGCACCAGGTAGTCCCCCAAACTTTTAGGTTTTCTGAATGCCACCAAAGGGATATCCTTGATGGCTTTTTTACATCGATCCGATGACTTCAAAATGGGATGTAGCTCTCTGAGTATTTTACTTATGTTCGGCAAGCCAGGATGGTAAGTTACCACGAAAGGTGTTTTTGCACTGCGTGTTTGCTGTTTACTTCTAAAAGCCTCTTCTCTGGTCATACGCCTGACTCTCCCGATTTGTTTTTCCACGAAGTTCCTCTGATGACCCCTTTCAATTAAGTATTCCACCAAATTCTCCGCCCGCTTCTCAAAAAAATAGGGCTTGGAACAAATCCTACGCAATCGCATCGCTTGAGCATACGGTATGCTCTTCTTACAGGCACCCGGATGACAGGAACTGTAATGTAAATATTGGTGACTGTCCGTTGGTTTAACAAATACGTCCGTCTCCAATACACCTGACTTGTTGATCACCCTAACATCTAAAAATTCTATTTCATTCACAGAACACTTTGAAGTAAATTTGATCGTGTTATGGGCATTGTTTAAATATCTTATAAATTCCTCCAACTTCCTTTCACCCTCCGTCCATATGATAAATATATCATCAATGTATCTCCACCAAATATAGGGCTTGACTTCTGCATCCCGAAGTAGACGTCTTTCCAAATTATCCATAAAGATATTTGCATATGAAGGAGCCATTCTTGTTCCTATCGCTGTTCCTAGCTTTTGTAGATAATGTTTGCCATTGAATTCAAAGTTGTTATTTCTCAACACCAAATCTGTAAAGGTGACTACGTCCTCATTCAATGATCCCTCCCAATCACCCTCATTGAAACCATCGAATTTCAGTAACGCTTCCTTCAAAGCTGCCACACCTTCATCATGTGGAATGTGGGGGTACAGGCCAACCACATCAACTGTACACAAAATGGACCCCTCCGGCAGCCTCCCCAGCTCTCCTAACTTCTTTAGAAAATCATTGGTGTCTTTGATGTATGACTCTATCCCCTGCACTAATGGTCGTACTTTATGGTCCACAAATTCAGAGATCTTCTCTGTAGGAGTGTTGCATCCAGAAATCACTGGTCTACCTGGACAACCCTGTTTATGTATCTTCGGTAAAAGGTAAAACCTACCAGGCTTCACATCTTCAGACGCCAAAAGATAATCTCGCGTTTTCTCATCAATATTCCCTTTGCTGTAACACTCATTTATTTTCGTATTGATCTCTTTCATCATGTCCCGAGTAGGATCTCTATCCAATAACGTATATACTTCCGAATCATCTAGCTGTCGCATGGCTTCTTCTATATATGCGTCCCTATCCATTACAACGACCGCAGAACCTTTATCTGCTTGCTTTATGATTATATCTTCATAACTCCTCAAATTCTCCAGCGCCCTCTGTTCATCCCTTGTTATATTACGCCGATATGTTTTATCCAAATCGTACGCTAAAATCGCCTTTTCAACAGCGTCCACGTACGCCTCTATGGCTATTTCCCTGTTCTTCTCCGGACACCATTTTGACTTATTTCTGAACGCTGGCTTATCTGAAAAGTCCCATCAACTTCATCTTCGGAATAAAAATACTCACGTAACCTAATCCGTCTGATATAATCTCTTATGTCCTTCCGAAGATTGTAAACATCAATCTTTTCCGGCATAGGGCAAAATTTCAATCCCTTAGACAAAAGAGATATTTCCGCTTCCGTAAGTAGTCTCTTCGAAAGATTGACAACAGTATGATTGCCAGTATCTAGCCCTGCATCCGTACTCATTCCAAACCGCCTTGCCGGTAACTCGTTACGGTCTCTTTCAACTCCCATATTACTACCTGCTGACGTTTCCCCCACTGTCCTAACCACATTATCCTGTAATTCATTCCGCAGACTACCTTCCGCCTCCCCGTGCATTGCCTCCAATACACTGTTTATGTCACTGCTGATTTCCCTCAAATCCACTAGTAATAGTGGACAGTCCACTGGTAGAGGATTCACACCAGCTAAATTCTCTTCTGGCGTCAAGTCTTCCACCTCTATCCCCCTATCAATGTCGTCAACATCCCCCATCCCTACACCCTGCCTAATTGTAGATACAAAATTCTCGATTTCCTCCCTTGAGGGACCACTCTCCATTCGATCCCCACTCTCTACACCGATTGCACTCAGCTCCCAATCCCCCTCAACATCCGGTTCCTCCACTCCAACCAAAGCACTACCAGTAAGTAATTCACCCAATTTCTTCCTTCTCCTTTCTAAAAGTACTTGATTAAATTTCTCACAAATAGCAGATATTTTTCTTACCATGTTATCCAAGGTCGATTCTCCGAAACGCTCCTTAATCTGACGTTTAGTGTCCAAAATATCTTCCGTTAATCGTCGCTCTACATGTCCCGTTTGTCGCACTAACAAATCCTGCAATTTCCTCGAAGCATCCATCAAAACCAAACTCCACTCCTCATCAAAAGAGTTTGGAGAAGGAAGAAATTGGGTGAATTACTTACTGGTAGTGCTTTGGTTGGAGTGGAGGAACCGGATGTTGAGGGGGATTGGGAGCTGAGTGCAATCGGTGTAGAGAGTGGGGATCGAATGGAGAGTGGTCCCTCAAGGGAGGAAATCGAGAATTTTGTATCTACAATTAGGCAGGGTGTAGGGATGGGGGATGTTGACGACATTGATAGGGGGATAGAGGTGGAAGACTTGACGCCAGAAGAGAATTTAGCTGGTGTGAATCCTCTACCAGTGGACTGTCCACTATTACTAGTGGATTTGAGGGAAATCAGCAGTGACATAAACAGTGTATTGGAGGCAATGCACGGGGAGGCGGAAGGTAGTCTGCGGAATGAATTACAGGATAATGTGGTTAGGACAGTGGGGGAAACGTCAGCAGGTAGTAATATGGGAGTTGAAAGAGACCGTAACGAGTTACCGGCAAGGCGGTTTGGAATGAGTACGGATGCAGGGCTAGATACTGGCAATCATACTGTTGTCAATCTTTCGAAGAGACTACTTACGGAAGCGGAAATATCTCTTTTGTCTAAGGGATTGAAATTTTGCCCTATGCCGGAAAAGATTGATGTTTACAATCTTCGGAAGGACATAAGAGATTATATCAGACGGATTAGGTTACGTGGGTATTTTTATTCCGAAGATGAAGTTGATGGGGACTTTTCAGATAAGCCAGCGTTCAGAAATAAGTCAAAATGGTGTCCGGAGAAGAACAGGGAAATAGCCATAGAGGCGTACGTGGACGCTGTTGAAAAGGCGATTTTAGCGTACGATTTGGATAAAACATATCGGCGTAATATAACAAGGGATGAACAGAGGGCGCTGGAGAATTTGAGGAGTTATGAAGATATAATCATAAAGCAAGCAGATAAAGGTTCTGCGGTCGTTGTAATGGATAGGGACGCATATATAGAAGAAGCCATGCGACAGCTAGATGATTCGGAAGTATATACGTTATTGGATAGAGATCCTACTCGGGACATGATGAAAGAGATCAATACGAAAATAAATGAGTGTTACAGCAAAGGGAATATTGATGAGAAAACGCGAGATTATCTTTTGGCGTCTGAAGATGTGAAGCCTGGTAGGTTTTACCTTTTACCGAAGATACATAAACAGGGTTGTCCAGGTAGACCAGTGATTTCTGGATGCAACACTCCTACAGAGAAGATCTCTGAATTTGTGGACCATAAAGTACGACCATTAGTGCAGGGGATAGAGTCATACATCAAAGACACCAATGATTTTCTAAAGAAGTTAGGAGAGCTGGGGAGGCTGCCGGAGGGGTCCATTTTGTGTACAGTTGATGTGGTTGGCCTGTACCCCCACATTCCACATGATGAAGGTGTGGCAGCTTTGAAGGAAGCGTTACTGAAATTCGATGGTTTCAATGAGGGTGATTGGGAGGGATCATTGAATGAGGACGTAGTCACCTTTACAGATTTGGTGTTGAGAAATAACAACTTTGAATTCAATGGCAAACATTATCTACAAAAGCTAGGAACAGCGATAGGAACAAGAATGGCTCCTTCATATGCAAATATCTTTATGGATAATTTGGAAAGACGTCTACTTCGGGATGCAGAAGTCAAGCCCTATATTTGGTGGAGATACATTGATGATATATTTATCATATGGACGGAGGGTGAAAGGAAGTTGGAGGAATTTATAAGATATTTAAACAATGCCCATAACACGATCAAATTTACTTCAAAGTGTTCTGTGAATGAAATAGAATTTTTAGATGTTAGGGTGATCAACAAGTCAGGTGTATTGGAGACGGACGTATTTGTTAAACCAACGGACAGTCACCAATATTTACATTACAGTTCCTGTCATCCGGGTGCCTGTAAGAAGAGCATACCGTATGCTCAAGCGATGCGATTGCGTAGGATTTGTTCCAAGCCCTATTTTTTTGAGAAGCGGGCGGAGAATTTGGTGGAATACTTAATTGAAAGGGGTCATCAGAGGAACTTCGTGGAAAAACAAATCGGGAGAGTCAGGCGTATGACCAGAGAAGAGGCTTTTAGAAGTAAACAGCAAACACGCAGTGCAAAAACACCTTTCGTGGTAACTTACCATCCTGGCTTGCCGAACATAAGTAAAATACTCAGAGAGCTACATCCCATTTTGAAGTCATCGGATCGATGTAAAAAAGCCATCAAGGATATCCCTTTGGTGGCATTCAGAAAACCTAAAAGTTTGGGGGACTACCTGGTGCGTGCGAAGATAAATAGCCGTGGTTCTGCAGAAAATGAGCGAGGAACGTGTAAATGTAAATCAAGTCGATGTGAAGTCTGTAGGTATTTAGAGGAAAAGGACTGTTTTGTGTGTACTCATAATGACAGGAAGTACTCTATTAACTATAGTCTTGATTGTAACTCAAGTAATGTGGTTTACTTGATCACATGTAAGAGGTGTTCAGTACAGTATGTGGGGTCCACTGTTACAAAGTTTAGAATAAGGTTTAACAACCATAAATCCAGAATAAGACGCCATGCAAGATTGAATGAGGCACAGCGGGAGAATGACGACCTACTGTATAAACACTTTTGGAGTGATGGACATAGCGGTTTGGATGATATGAACATTCAGTTGATAGACAGGGTCAATGGGGAAGAGGAGCTGAGGGATAAGGAGGGCCAATGGGCATATAAGCTTAAAACTTTGAGTCCTTATGGTCTTAATGACAATGACTTTTTCTTCGGTCAGAACAGGCGTTCCAGACGCACGTAATTTGTTGATGGTTTATAATGGCATTATGCGCGCGGGGAGGAGATCGTTTGTTGATGCGCGCGCACGAGGCTGTTTAAGTTTACACTTTTAAAAGTAGTATGATGCGTGCGGTTGTAACTGTAATTTTACCCTGATGAAGACCACTTTATGTGGTCGAAATATAGGTGTGGAACATAACATGTGGGTTATCTTCATTTGTGATAGTGTATATATATATATATATATATATATATATATATATATATATATATATATATATATATATATATACACTATCACAAATGAAGATAACCCACATGTTATGTTCCACACCTATATTTCGACCACATAAAGTGGTCTTCATCAGGGTAAAATAACAGTTACAACCGCACGCGTCATACTACTTTTAAAAGTGTAAACTTAAACAGCCTCGTGCGCGCGCATCAACAAACGATCTCCTCCCCGCGCGCATAATGCCATTATAAACCATCAACAAATTACGTGCGTCTGGAACGCCTGTTCTGACCGAAGAAAAAGTCATTGTCATTAAGACCATAAGGACTCAAAGTATTAAGCTTATATGCCCATTGGCCCTCCTTATCCCTCAGCTCCTCTTCCCCATTGACCCTGTCTATCAACTGAATATATATATATATACTTGTTTCCTGGGTAGAATGTATTTCGTAGAGCGATCAACTCATTTGATTGAGGAGCATTCACTATAACTTCACAGGAGTTCAGGCCTCAGGAGTAATCATCGTTGTATTGCGACAGTGCTGTTTCGTATGGTTCAAAATTATATGACCACACTCATCAGGCAACTTCAACGATTTAGTATTAAAACTAACAGAACTGGCAGTAAAATATGGATGGTTGTTATGGGGATGCGTTACATTCAAGACATTGTATCTAGGTAACAGATGCTTTTTGTCTTAGTTGCGTTACTCTAAAGTTCTGGAGCACATATCTGTTTCTGTGGGGGCATGAACTCGCTAGCTCGTTTCGCCTGTTTAGGCTACACAGCTCTTTTCTACAAATGATGATGAATTTTTCATACAGACAAAGATGACATTTTTTGTTCATGTTGCTGTAGGGTTTACATTTCTTTAAAATTTTCCATTTCATCTGGAAAGGCTTCTTGTTGTCTTGTAAATTCCAAACATACTTCGAGAGTTCTGTTTCATTTCTTCTGTTGGAGTGTCGAAAAGATGTCTGGTGGTTTCTGTAACGTTCACAAGAGCAAGCTTCGAAAAACAAAAGAAAACGAACAAGAAACACCACATGGTACAACCCTCCCTTCAATTCAAACGTCAGAACTAACCTTGGAAGAAAGTTCCTACACATCGTCGACAGATGCTTCCCAAAGAACCATCCACTCCACAAGATTTTCAACAGACACACACTTAAACTCAGCTACTCATGCATGCCAAACATGAAGACTATCATCTTGTCACACAACAAGCACATTCTCTCAAATTTAAACTCACCAACGCAACAACCTGACACCTGCAATTGCAGAAAAAAACCAGACTCTCCACTAGAAGGAAAATGCCTCCAGACAAATGTCATCTACCAAGCCACAGTAACCACAGAGACAACAACTGAAAGGTATGTCGGACTGGCAACAAACTTTAAGGAATATATATATATATATATATATATATATATATATATATATATATATATACACTATCACAAATGAAGATAACCCACATGTTTTGTTCCACACCTATATTTCGACCACATAAAGTGGTCTTCATCAGGGTAAAATTACAGTTACCACCGCACGCGTCATACTACTTTTAAAAGTGTAAACTTAAACAGCCTCGCGCGCGCGCATCAACAAACGATCTCCTCCCCGCGCGCATAATGCCATTATAAACCATCAACAAATTACGTGCGTCTGGAACGCCTGTTCTGACCGAAGAAAAAGTCATTGTCATTAAGACCATAAGGACTCAAAGTATTAAGCTTATATGCCCATTGGCCCTCCTTATCCCTCAGCTCCTCTTCCCCATTGACCCTGTCTATCAACTGAATGTTCATATCATCCAAACCGCTATGTCCATCACTCCAAAAGTGTTTATACAGTAGGTCGTCATTCTCCCGCTGTGCCTCATTCAATCTTGCATGGCGTCTTATTCTGGATTTATGGTTGTTAAACCTTATTCTAAACTTTGTAACAGTGGACCCCACATACTGTACTGAACACCTCTTACATGTGATCAAGTAAACCACATTACTTGAGTTACAATCAAGACTATAGTTAATAGAGTACTTCCTGTCATTATGAGTACACACAAAACAGTCCTTTTCCTCTAAATACCTACAGACTTCACATCGACTTGATTTACATTTACACGTTCCTCGCTCGTAACTGTAATTTTACCCTGATGAAGACCACTTTATGTGGTCGAAATATAGGTGTGGAACAAAACATGTGGGTTATCTTCATTTGTGATAGTGTATGTTTCTTCATGAAGATTAACTGTTTGTGACTGATGCTTGTGAAGAGTTATATATATATATATATATATATATATATATATATATATATATATATATATATTCTTGTGTAAAGATTTCCAGACTTCAGAAGTGATTCATAATCGCTTTATTGCAACAGCTCTGTTTCGTATAGCCAAATACTGACTACACTCATCAGGCAATAGCGACGAATATATATATAATATATAATATATATATATATATATATATATATATATTATAATAATAATGTCAAAAACATCCATTGTCGTGGTTGTGTTTCCAGACGAATTAAAATAATAGCCAAGAACTGGAAAATACGACTTTGCCAATATTTCGCCTTTATTAAAAGGCTTCATCAGGGCAACTGATGTGAAAGCGGTTAAAACCGTTATAAGACATACGCTAGCTGATGTGAGACGCTAAGACGAGACTTTAAGCATATGATAATCTCAAGCATCTAACAATGTATTTACACTGTTTCCCGTTTCAAATATAACTAAACACAAGGGAAAAAATTTTTTTGAAGGACCACCTATATTTCGACTGTGTAAACAGTCTTCCTCAGGGTGAATGACTGTTACAAGCGTTACACGCAATTATAAAAGTTCGGCTTATAAATATACACACGTGAGCGCTAACAATTTTACCGGTAACAAAAAGCGCGCGCAATACAAGTTTATATATATTTCCGCCTCGAGTAAATCTACTTGAAGGCGAAGCAAGCCAGCGAATTTTCAACTCACCTTTAAATGAGCAGGTTTTTTTTCCGCAAATTTCACTTACGTTGCTTGGAATACAATGAATCGGTCAATTAAAGATAAAGCACGATAAAAATTCACATTCCAACCAGTAATTTTTTTGCAAGGTGGATTCCCAGAAGCGCTGAAATATTTCGGAGAAAGTCAACAATTCTTGTGATGATTCGCAGTGATTCGCAAAGCACCGTCAGGGGAATAGGAAAAAAAGACAAATTAAAGGCAGTCAACAAAAGGAGTCCATTTTGAGGTGTCTCCCGCTTTTGTCTTTATTGTTAGTCTAGATTTGACAAGACGTAAAAAGGAGGTAACTGTATTACTTGCGTCCTGACTCGCTGTTTTGTATTTTGAAATGAAACCCAAATTTACTGAACCGTTTTCGTTTTCTGTCCGCTATGTGATCCCCTGCTATGTCGATACTATTAAATTGCTGGAAGACTATTTCGGATACAGCCCGAAGCCAAAAGAGGAAAGACCCAATACCACTGCAAAAGCCTTGAGGGATTTGTACCCAAATCTTTACGTCCTCTTGTAGATTTGTTGCACAATTCCAGCCACCAGCTGCGAATGTGAAAGGAGCGCAAGTGCTCTAAGAAGGCTCCACATTTACTACAGAGCCAGCATAGCCAAAGGAAGGCTCTCTCGTTAATGCGGAGCGGTAGATTTGTTTGCCCAGAGGCATTAAAGGAGGGTTGAGCTTGGCATACTACTCGACGATTAAGCCCTTACGTTTTCACGTTTTTACGTTTGATCTTGACTTACAGATTTTCTATGTAACGTCCTTCAAAACACCCAAAATGAAGTCTTGAAGTCAAATTTTTCAAAATTAAATTTCCTGGGGGAGCATGCCCCGGAAACCCC
>JAEMWC010000037.1:1525000-1542500 GCA_016490735.1 Pachyseris speciosa
GCTATTTAATGTCCTCAACAGGGTATCTTTCTGGACCAGTAACCTTAGACACAGTGTGAACGTTTATCGTGCGAGCTCTACATGACCTACATGTGCCTGTACCAACAATATTTTCAAAAACATCGAATTCTATGATGTCAGTTATTGAAAAATACTTCTGTATGTGAAATGAAAAATAATAGAATAAACGAATAATTAAAGGTCTCTATTCTTAAACAGATTATAAGAATGAACGGATTTGTAATAGAAATTGAACTGAGTGGAGTGCAAATTGCATGGCACAAAGTTCAATTACAATTTTCTTACACTCATTTTGAAATCATACATTTTTTGTCAATATCATTATTTGTTTATTCACATCAGGAAACCGAGGTTATCATTTCGATAGTTTAGAAAAAGGATGTGATTTAGAACAAAAAATGATGCGATTCGCGAATACATTCCACTGTTGAGAGCCAATCAGATTGCATACATTCCTAGTGATTTCAAAATGAGTGTAATAATGTCTTACAAAGGGTAAGGGTTTGAAAGCCTCACCAGCACATCTCCACCCACCACTCTCTGTGCAGGGGACAGATGTTTAACGGCCTCTTGTATGTATAGCAGCAGCTCATAACTAACTCGTCTGGTACTGCTGCTAGTGTAGCATTTTCTCTTCGTTCCTCCGTAGCTGGCTTAACTGCATCTGGGACAATCTTCTGACTGGCGCCCATGGGAGAGAGGTATAAAGAGATCTGTTTCGACGTTAAGAAATCGTCATGGGCAAATAATCGTTTGCCATCCTGGCCACAAGCTCGTTTCATCTGCCTGAATACATCCTCACCGCTGATTTTCTTTCCGGTCCCCTCACTAAGATTTTACCTTAGATCTTCGAATCGCACTTGATCTTCTCGCGGTTTTTACCCAGTCCGTGGGTTTCCACTGGCCTGGTAATTTCTTTGTCGCATTATAACGTTATATCGCTTCCTGTGCAATCCCCATCCCCCCTGTGAAATTTGTAAACGAACAGCTTTCCATTCATTTGCCGTCAGTTTATTTCCTTCGGACTATTACGATATGCAAATCAGCTTCAGTGCTCACGGCATTTTTAATTTGGCATTGAAAATATACTTCCGGTCAGGAAAATATACCTGTGCCCTCTGCCAAAAGCAAAAATATCAGAAATTCCAAATTGCTCAACGATACATCAGGTGACCCTTATATGGCCATTTTCGTTCATCCCCCCAGGCAACCTACTTCCACACAAAAATGAAGGAGGCTTAAAAATTTTCATTTCCAACTTTGCTTCACTTTCTCAGAGACCTGCTCTTAAAACTTAAAACTAACTTAATGTACTGTAAGAGTTTTTGATATATTTGTCTGTAATTTTTCTTTTTTTGTTGTTGAAACTTAAATAAAATATGTAGAAAAAAAGTAGTGTTCATAACTCCGATGATCGTTTACATGTTCATTCTTGAATCTGTAGTTCAAATATTTGAAAATCATATATTCATTATCACAGAAAAATATCCGTATCAATTAAATTATGCAACCTGGACTAGGACTAGTTGTTTTTTAATTATTTTATATTATAATCCTGGACTCATTTTAGCGAACTTATTCTTAATATAAATAGTAATTGTAAGTAGTAATGTTATTGTAATTTCTAACATGAGCCTCTGGCTCGGGAGATTGGGCAACCACTCCCTACGTTTACGACTCAACCTTACCTTACCTTACCTCACGTCACCTTACCTTACCTTAGCTTCGCTTTTAGGTATGGCTAAATAAATATTATTTGTCTAGCGATCTATTTGTCACCATGGTAAGACCTGCTCATAGCTGACAACAATGATGGTTAGTCCTTGTTTTGTCTTTTCAGCGCCAAGCGCCCCTGTCTCTCTTACCTATACAGATATAGCTCCGAGTCGGGCTCATGGTCCAAGAGTGCGACTGTCCTGGAGTAAGCCTGTTAGAGAGAACGGGATAATCAGGAATTACACTATTTTCTCATATTCCCACGGTGAAGGTATCGATCACACAGAGGCCGTTGGACCTAACACGTTTACCTACTTAGTCGATGTTTTGGGTGGTGTGAATTACACGTTCAGCGTCAGAGCAGTAACAGTCAAGCCTGGTGAGAACAATTCAATATACCTGCGCACTCGAGAATATGGTAAGAATACATTTTAAAATTCAGGGAAAATTTAATGATCGACCAATGAAATTTGCAATTCGTATACGCCAGTTTCCGTGTAACGTTACGACAGCACATTTTAGGGACTGAGGACTTTCTCGTGAAAGAAATAGTTCAACAGTACAGTACTCCCAAATAATTTAACCTTTAGCTGAGTGGTATTTCATAGATTCAAAAGGAAAACATAAGACATTTACAGAGGCTCTCCTATACAAACATTTATCAAAAGAACCTTCCAATACCACTTGGATATTTCACCTTAACATTTCACGGAAAACATCTCTATATACACCTTTCATACTGTTCGGCTTCAACTTTGCCTTTTCCATTTAAAGAAATAGTACCGAATAATGATGTATCCATGGCAGAAGAAATTATAACCCCACCATGGCACAATGCTGGATGGTCTAAGTCCCATTGCATTGCCTTTTCTTTTCTGAATAACATGCAATGATTTCGCCTTTAACTCGTAATCTGTTATGTACTATCTTATATAATTAAAGATTTTTGTTATGCATATTCATATATTTGATTGCTTTTAACTTTAGAAGATTATGTATTTAAATATGTATGTATGTATGTAAGTATGTATGCATGTATTGTGTCATTATTTGTAATTTAACTCTGAAAAGCTTTTTATGAGAGAATTAATAAAGTTTATTGTATTGCGTTAATTGTACTTTAATATTCAATTTATTGAACTTAATCACGTTTCTCCAGAGACCTGGCAGGTATACATTACAACAGTTTTAGGCCTGTCCCGATTGCGCTAAAAAAATCGCCAAAAAGTGCTCTGAAATATGGCAAAAAAGTGCTCAAATAGTGCTCGATTTTTATGAAAAGTGCTTGAAATTTAGAAATAGTGCACGAAAGTTGCTCGCAGTTTTTTTTATTACTTCCAGCAGATGTTCATAGATTACGTATTCCTAGTTTTATTAGACTTTTAACTCTCAATTTTCTAATACTGAGGTGACCATAAAGTACAACAACATTTGCCAACAAAAACTCTTTATTATCAGTCAAGCATAGTTTCTAAAGCACACAGCATCACAGAACTGCGGATGCAATCAACCGTATGTATAGCGACAACTGTGATGCTTAATTTCGTCAGCAGCTGCACTGAACAGAAAAGAGCAGTCATTAAGGAAGCCATTACTCTTTTTATAATTTCATTTTCTTTATTGTAACATGTTCTGTTAGGAGAAGGGTAATTAAGTTGTTGTTGTTGTTATAAGAGCGCTAAAAGTTCTGAGAAACACGATGTCACGAACCAATCAAAATCAACTGTTTCCACGGTTAAAAGGACCGTAGCTCGTGCATTTTCATGACAACAGTCAGCCAGTCAGGCGACAAGGTGGAATTATTCAAATTCATGAAAATAGAATTACTCTGCTTTACTGAAAACGTTTCAAAGACAAAATATTTCATTTAACATATGGAAAATTGTGAAAAATGTGCTGAAATGTTTCCCAAAAAGCGAAAAAATGCTCAAATTCTGCTCAAAAGTCAATTAAGTGCTCAAGAGTGCTGGAAATGCAGAATGGTGCTCCAAATTCGAAAAAGTGCCGAAAAAGTGCCCGGCGCAATCGGGACAGGCCTCAACAGTATGCGCTAATTACAGTATGCCCTTTAATGCATACCCCCCTCCACCCCACCCCCATAACCACATACTGGTAGAACAGTAATATCACGCTTGAGAACCAAACCAGGGCTTTGCACTTTTAGTAAAGATTATTTAGGTACCAGGTATTAACGAAAAAAGTCGTTGTGCTCCGCTTTTAGGTATGGCTAAATAAATATTATTTGTTTAGCGATAGCTGCTGCTCATAGCTGACAACAATGATGTTAGTCCTTGGTTTGCATATCTTTTCAGCGCCAAGCGCCCCTGTCTCTCTCACCTACACAAGTATAGCTCCGAGTAGGGCTCATGGTCCACGAGTGCGACTGTCCTGGAATAAGCCTGTTAGAGAGAACGGGATAATCAGGAATTACACTATTTTCTCATATTCCCACGGTGAAGGTATCGATCACACAGAGGCCGTTGGACCTAACACGTTTACCTATTTAGTCGATGTTTTGGGTGGTGTGAATTACACGTTCAGCGTCAGAGCAGTAACAGTCAAGCCTAGTGAGAACAATTCAATAACCGTGCATACCCGAGAATATGGTAAGGATAAATTTTAAAATTTAAGGAAACGCCTTATAACGAACATTAGTTGCACGTAAGTGCCTTAACAGGATGACAGGCATAGCACAGAATGTGTACTTCGTTTTTTTTATTTTTTATTTTTTATCAATGTTTATATCTATTCTCCTAGCGGTCCCTTTCTGGATAGTGGGGAGCTCACGCCAGTTGTGTGGCGAGACTGGTGAAACCTCCTTAACGCTCTTTTCTCCTCGCTCCAGTCTTACTACACCGCACTGTTGCTCGCCGCGCTACTAAGATTGCACATCGGCTATTAAAAAAAAAGGACTGCCAGCAGTCTAATGTTTATTCAAACAAACAAACAAAGAAAAAAACAAACAAACGTTCGATTAAGTTCGATTGGCGACTGTTCGATAATCGAACGTTCCACGGGCCATGTTCTAAACGAGTAGGGGCCTGGGAACGAATGTAAACTTCATTGAAAATCAATAAAATTAAACTAAATCGATTCGCACATGAAAGGGTATCTCAAAATAAGCAGTTTCAGCTAGTTGGAGTATGTTTGATTGAAAAGCCGCCAGATAAAATGCATTTAAAACTTAAAACAAATCCCATACAAATATCTCTATTGCGGAAAGTGTGTCCCTCCAAACCATACAAAGTCTCTAATGTTCACAATTTTCAAACCCTTTTCTTTTCCAGCTCTTATTCAACTGAAAAGCGCCAAAGTTGATTAGGTGACCAGTTTTGAGATGCTCTTTCATGCAGTAGAAACAATTTTTTCCAATCGATAAATTTTAAAACCTCATTCCCAGGCCCTTACTCGTTTAGAACATGGCCATTGAGTTCGATCGTTGACCGTTCGCTAATCGAACGTTTGATTATGTTAAAATGACAAAATTTTATTGTGAGATCAATTATGTCAAATTCCGAGCCCGAAATAACAACTGGTGCTCGACTGAGTAGAATTTCTAAACGTTTCACACCCCAAGATATTTAGAAACATTTAAACAAGATTGGTTTAGTCTCCTATATATTGGTTTTATGTACTAGTTTAATCTTTTTGAACTTACAAAGGACAATTGCTCCCTGAAAAGCAAGAATTTTCTGCAGTTTCCCATGTTGACTTATAGTAGTCATTAGTTCATTTCAAACTCTGCCTACATGATCTTGCGGTACAAACAAACAGCTATTGGAACATGCAAAAAACCAAAACAAATAGCAACCAAACAACAGACAAAGAAAACTTCGAAGTTGTGTGAAAGGAAATAAATTGAAGGAGTATATGCCTTTGTTTAAAACGTTTCTCTATAGTTAAGTAGAAATATTGGGAAGTTGTTGAAACTATAACAGATTTGGCTAACACAAAGTTGATGACATTTTACTGATTTCATGCATTTACGCCTTTCATGGTCTTTCATCAGCACCCAGCGTTGGTCCAGATCCTGTTTCCTTATTTAAAGTGAATGAAACCACTTTCAAGATCTCATGGGAACCTCTAACAAGAGAAAACAGTTATGGCAAAGTTATCACATATGAAGTAAGGTGGGAGAGGACTAAAGTGAGGTTAAAAAGATCCGCTACTAACAGAAATCTCTTGAATTCAACAAAAACGTACGCTGTTTTGTATGAATTCAGGCTCTGTTCAAAGTACAACATATCTGTGAGAGCCTACACTGCAGCTGGTCCTGGGCCTTTTAGTATGCACTTAGTGTTGGAAACCTCGAGTAAGTATTGTGTAGTAAGCAAGCATGGTATGTAAGTATTGTGCAAATATTATGTCATGTAAGCTAGTATGTAATACGTAATGTAAGTAAGAAGAGTGTGGTATTTAATTAATAAAAGTGCACATTATTAAAAATAAATAAATAAATAAGATGCTGTTTGATAGCTTTAAAAAAAGTATTGCTTATCCAACTCGGTCCCCTTATTTCCATATTATTTATATGTAAGCTATCGATATTAACAGTAATATGCAATGATATGCAGTAATATAAGGTCTAATCCGCTGTGTGTTGTTGAAAAGCCCACTACTTCGTCCTTGTCTCTGCATAGTTCATAGCGTATTTTTCTTTGCAGTTAGACATTCGTTTCAGTTTAAATAGACCGTGTACGGTCAAAGTAAACTTGTGAAACACCAAGATCCTGATCAGTGAAAATAAATAGCCCTAAGACAACAGCAAGGGCGGATCAAACAATGTGCGCGTGATAGGCATTCTTTCAAAATGTCACGACCAAACCTGGCATGATTATAGTGTTCAAACTAAAAAAAAAAGACGTGGAACGCTGGTTCGCCCTTTTTGGGGTTGGCCAGCGCGTCGTAGCTAAAACATACTGAGACTCAGTGACACTTCACATATTCTTCCACATCTGTTGGTAACGGAATTATTACCTTGCGTACATTGCTAGAAACAGACGCACCCAGGAATTTAAAAGCAACTAACGTTGGATACACAGAAGTGACGCTTGAGTGGAAAGAACCAGCTGTCACCAAAGACGATGACATGCACTATACGGTAAGAAGAACTGATAATTTAAAGAAACAAAAAAGCAACAAAGAAACAATGTTACGAGAGAAAAACGTTTTCCTCTTTTACACCTGGTCAATGGTTTGTCCAATTCGGTCTCGGTCGGTTTTTAAGGATTGTGTTTTTTAGGAATGATGTGATAGGTTGGCCGACCGGTTAGCTCAGTTCGTAGAGCACTGGGCTACTGTGTGTGAGGGTCTTTAAGAGCAGTTTGCTGTAAGGACAAGGTATGTAAGATAGATAAAAGCGATTTTCCCAAACTTTGCCAAAATAAAGGCCAAAGTGAACTAGTTCTAAAAATATATGTTTCCGGTCGTTTAGGTTTTTATTTATTTTTTATGCATTTTTTTGGTTTTTGCGCATGTTGGCAGCCTAAAGCCCTGGTCAAACGGCGCATGATAGTGGATGATAGTTGATGATAGTCGATGATAGTTGAAGCGCGCGCTTCCGTTTGACCACCAACTATCATACACTATCATCGACTATCATCAACTATCATTCATTTTGAGCTTGTTCAAATTCTTCATGATAGTCGATGATAGTTTTTCTTGTTTGACCACGCGTATGATAGTTCATGATAGTTTTTGGTCAGCTGTGTTCCCCGAAAATCGGCGGGCTCGTTTAAAATGGCCGCCAAAAGTTCCTCGCGAGGCTCAGCTGCAGCTTCAGAAATACGTGTTTATATCCAAGATGATAATCATGACAACGAAAATATTGAAGACCAAGATAACATAGAGAAGATATCTTCTGAAGAAAGTGTCAACTCGCAAGAATTAGAAGAGACACCGCATCCCTCCAACAAATCGATTACTATTAAGCAAGCTGCCGCCCTCTTTCGTCGCGATAAATTCATACTTCTACAAGTTAGACTCTCGCGAAGCCATTTTAGTGCTCACATTTTACGCGGAAAGAGCCTGGAACTAGCTGCTCGCGTGACATTTGCTCGCGCGACTGCCGGTAAACTATCATCAACTATCATCGACTATCATGCGCCGTTTGACCATGTGAATGATAGTTGGTGATAGTTGATGATAGTTTGGAGAGAATCAACTATCATCGACTATCATGCGCCGTTTGACCAGGGCTTAAATCAACGCCGAAATTGGGAATTTTCCGAAACCTCTTGCTTTTATATTGAGAGCGTTCATGAAAAGATTAACCCAGGATGTCAAAATATCTTATTTCCTTTGGTTATTAACGGTGTCAAATTTAAATAAAAGATTAACTTCAATTTTTGACGGAATTTTAAAATTTACGTCCTGCAACAGAGTTTAAGACAACCGAATTTAGGCAATATTCAACGCTCAAAAAATCACTCTGGTACATGGCTTTACCCAACAAGACTATACTCCGGTAAAAAACAATCATTTCAACTATACATTGGTCGAAAAAAAATTGGGTTAAATGAAAAGGCGAATTCTGAGAGCATTTTCAAAACAGGTCACTTGAGTAATATGAGCGACCTTTTGACCTTTCATGTAAATGGGACATCATCAAACGGCAGCTCTTAACATGTTATTTTCGTTCACCGGAATACGTTTCTCGTTGCTTTACTGTCATGTGTCTAAGTAGAAGAAGCTAGACTTTTGAATTTGGAGGCATCTACTCACAAGGTCAAGCAACGCATGGGTATGTTTTGAAATTTGACTTAACAATTGACGGTTACGATGAACTTATGTAAGTCGCCCAATTTTACATTAAAACCGTGTTTCTTACATTGGCTGTATTAACAGCGAAGTTAAAGTCAATTTACTGAATGCTTAGAAAATATTCCTTACCTTAGGCAGTTTTCCCGGGCTGGAAACCACAGAGATTTAGCAAACTCATAGTGAGAGCGCCGAACCATGTTGCATATACTACCCGTGCAAAAAAGAGGCCTGCCTGGGCCGGCCCAATCTGGCCAGCCCGGGCCGGCCCAAAATTAACATTTTTCAAAAATGCTAATGCCGAAAAATGCTAATGAGTGGCTGGCCTGGGCTGGAGCCCTCATCACTCAAAAACTGGCTTGATATCTGGCCAACCCAGGCCAGCCCAGGCCGGCCGGGCCTGGCAGAGGCTGGCCACTGACCATTCTGACCTTCAGCTGTTTGGGGGGCTGCCCTTTCTGGAGTGGGCAACCCTAAAACACGGAAACCGAAAATCGGAATCCGGAATCCGGAATCCGGAATCCGGAATCTAGAATCCTAAATTCGGTAACTATAATCGGAAAAAAGGAAAAACTTGATTTCACAAAAGGCAAAATTGCCTTACATTACTGAAATCTTTTGAAGAGTTTTGGTTGTAGACTTATTGTAGCTAGTTACTAATTCATCTGTACTGAGTTGTAAACGTCATCTGAGCGACTAAAAAGTTTTAACTTTTTTCTGCACGGAGTCTTTCCTTTTCAAAATCACCGTGGGAACAATGATTTCTCATTAGTGGGTAATAATAACTCACATACAAAATTCGTGGGTAACACGCCGACGGATCGAAATGATCACACACACATACAGGACAGTTTTATTTTATGGTAATGTTTACACTAGAGAAAAAGTCGACTTAGGGATATTTCAAGTCAAGTAAATCTTTTGATATTTCAAGTAAATTTTTCGGATTTAACACTTCACACAAAAGTAACGGTTTTCCTTCAACATATAACTTAAGTTATATGATTATACATGTAGATTGACTTACAGGCTTCGCCCGCCTCAAAGCTCAAAAAACCACAAGTTTCAAGTCACTTGAAACTTTCTTGAATCATTTCAATTTTCCGACTAGAATGAGTTCCAAAGTAAAGTGACTTATGATTTAGCTTAAGCCTTCACACACGGAAAAGTAAAACTTTAGCAGCTCCTTATAAGTCTTACTTAACAGCCTAGTGTAAAGACTACCATACAAATTTCTAACGCCTGAAATATTATAGACATAAATAACTGAAATCAAATTACGTTCTCTGGTTAAAAAGATTAAAACACATAAGCTTTTGGTTATCAGTCTATAGCCTTTAACGAATGAAAAATGTAGCGCGCGAACGGAAATATATATGAAAAAGGTGCAAAACTTTTTTGAGAATAAAAACACAAAAAGAAGTGTAAAAAAAAAAAGCTAAAAATGTAAATGAGGTCTAATTACAATAAAATGGAGTATTGCCTAGGCAACGGCTTTGAGTTATTATCCGCGTCGACTATTTCTGTTCGCGCGCTACATTTTTCATTTGTTAAAGGCTATACACCTCATTCCAAAATGGCGGCCGCTCGGAATGATCTGGGGAGAGTAGCGCGGAAACGAGGCATCGAGGGCCAAGTCAAAGTCAAGCGATGTAAACAGCAATGGCGTTCGTAGTATCTATCAGGAGAATTGAAGACATACCTGGCAGTTCGTTGAACGGATGGGATCCTAATTAGTTGAAAAATGCTTAACTAAAATTTTGGTTCAAGGGTCATGGTGATTTTTGTAAAGGTTTACGTAATTACCAAAGCACAATTTTGTAAGCGGTAAGTGATATAGTGATTTTGCTGTCGGAAACGCCGACCTTGCTAAGGCTGCTAAGGTCAATTAAGTATCTCATTTTCTTCGTTCTTTTACAGCGTGAATGAGTATTATTTGAATTAAAAGACCGACTATGTTCTAGTCGACCCGGACGAAAATCTCATCTATACCCGGCATATAACGACTGAGCCGGTAAAGAGCTTTTTAGGCTGAGGTTAGCGCTAATCATTGATTAAGATGTATTAAAGCCTATAAGTTCAGTTGTCATAAGATGGTATTCAACCCGGGTTAGTGCTAACCATTCTTCGAGCAACTGGGCCCAGGGAAGCTGACTACAACACTACAAATATGTAGAAAAAATATTTACCCGGGATTAACTTAACCAAAATTTTACTTGCTTGGAACGCTAAAAAGGAGATTTAAATTAAGTTTTCCTTTCTCGGAAATGTAGTTCAGAAAATCAGAAATAATAGTTCAAAATAGTAAACAAACTGAAAATAAATGGTCATGTTGCCTGTACGTGAGTTATGTGCTTATGCTTACAAACACACCACATTTGACTGACAACACTAAACAGAGTAAATGCACTAGACTGTCCCATATGTGGAAGTTTTTTGTCTTGTTGTTCACACACTCCACGTGGATTTGAAGGGAGACAATTTGTTGTGTTGCACAACTTCCTCAGAGGTCATTTGACCTTTGGTTCCAATAAAAAGTGCTCCATGGAAAGTTGACTATTAAATGTTTTGGCACCCCCAGGTGAGATTCCAATGAGCTCCTTCAGATTGGTATGCCGGTTTTTATACGACCTATAAAAAGATCACTGTTTAAACGAAGACTCTTAGGCATTTGACAGCAGAGCTCACTACAGTAAAATATGACCCTGGTAGAAGGATATTTATCTTTAAAATCAGCAGGCATGTGGTCATTGATCTTTGCCCTTGAGGGTCATACTGAAATGATGCTGACCTTTAGAAACATAAAATTAATCCAGGCTTAATTGCATTGGTCTTCCTTGTTCAGGCCTAGGGGCATCTTCATCATTTCTCTAATTCATATTTGCTACATCGTGAGAAGGTGAATGCCAATAATTAATGTTTTCAACTTCTTTTACTGGATTTAAATACTGAATTATACTCTTGAAAATGTCTCTATTGGGAAATCCAGAATAAAAAGCTAAATGTTTAACTGACTTCATAAATCTACCGACGCTAAATACTTTCGATTGTAAATCTTGGAAATATCCGCCTCGAATTGTCGGAGTTTTTCAGTAAGCTCGGCTTTCTCACAGTCCAGATCATGGATAGCTTTCTCACAGTCGTTTTATAGCTCCCTAGAATCTTTATGAGGACAAATATCTGAATTACGATGTCTTGGTTGATGACAGTAGGTCAGGAGTTGCTGAGGTTTTCCTCAGTCTTTTTCGTTTGATCGGACCACTATGCTTTGGTGCTTTTCGTTTTACGAGTGAACACTTCTTTCACGGAATAGCGGATGGTACAGCAGTAGTTTTCAAAGTTTTCTCGCGACCAGCAAACGAACAAATATAACCCGAACACTTGAAGTGGCGCAAACATACCCTTGATCGAGTGTTTTGTCACTTAAAGTTAACCCAAGATCCCTTCGTATGGCAACAATCCATTCGGCTTGAACACACTACACGTCGGTCTCCTGGAAACTTCTGATAAAAGATTTTCACACCATTTTTCCACATAAATTTTCTTAGGACAGAATGGAATAGAGCAATTTTGAAGCATGATCGCTCACGATTACCATATGTAAACACCACAAGATTTTCACGCCGGCCCTCGATGTCTCGTTTCCGTGCTGCTCTCCCCAGATCATTCCGAGCGGCCGCCATTTTGGAATAAGGTGTATAGACTGATGGCCGAAAGTTTATGTTTTTAATCTTTTTAACCAGAGAACGTTTTTCATTTCAATATGACTTATCCTGATTACAGCTCTATTTTAAACTGAAATCAAGTTTTCTTTTTCCGGTTATAGTTTCCGGTTTCCGATTTCTGGTTTCTGGTTTCAGGATTCCGGATTCCGGATTCCGGATTCCAGTTTCCGGATTCCGGTTTCCGGATTCCATGTTTTAGGGTTGCCCTCCTGGAGCAATCGCAGTGAACTAGGGCCAGTTACTGGCCAAAACCCTTGGGTTAGAAATGAAAAAACACATTTAACTTCAGTCACAACAGTTGTACTTTTTATTTCTAAAGTGCTTCTAACAAGGTCACTAGATTTGAAACAATCTTAAAGTGATGACCAGAAATTCAAGGACTCTCAATGTTTTTATTTTAAGGAACACTCTTTATATGGAAAAGGTCTTCAAATTTCTTACACTGTATCTCCATTGACTGTAATTTTTCGAATAAATTCAACGCAAAGTCTATTATTAATGTCAGTGATGCTCAAATGATCAGTCAATAATTTAACTTCTTTGACAGAAACTTGTTGCAATCGAAAGATCTGATTCAAAGAGATCAAACGATGCCTTCGAGGATACAGTGATGAACAAACGATTCAGGAATTCTGACTTCTAGTCGACCTTCAAATCAAACGCACGCAAATGACCGTATGCTTATCATATCTTCTCAATTCTAGAACTTTAGCACTTCAGAACTAAAGAACTATGAGGCAAAGATACAAAAAAGAAGATAAAGAATTGGAGATGAAAAGTTCGAACTTTTAACGAGCGATGATGAGTTGAGAAATCTGTGATCCAAACAATGCATTTCAAGATCTAACCTTTCTCTCCAGACAGCGTGGGACATTTTTTCTTCGCCTCAACTGATGTGTTTTAGTCGTAAAATCCTGGGGAATCGAACTTTTTAGCAGTATAACGCAGTATAACGCAGCCTTCCTCTATATCTGTTCAAACCCACGCGCCAGTAGATCAAATGAAACTTTCCCATTGTTTACACAAGCCATGTGCGTTCAAGTCGAGTTGCGCATGCGTTAATGACCTCACGGCCTTCCTGGGAACTAGCTTGTTCAAATTCAACACTGCGGACTGTAGTGGTCAATTGCGATCTTGCGATGGATTTATTGGGAAAACAAGCGGGTCCCTGAAGAAACACACGGTTTCAAGTACTGAGAGGCGAGAGGAAACATTTTTGTGTGGTTTTATCGATTTAAAGTGGTCCAAGTGAAAGAAAAACTACTGCAACAGTCAAATCCGAAAATGAGCAAAAATCACTTCACTTGTTGCTTCTTCACTCTGTCACTTCATCAAACTTGCGTCTTTGCAAACAAAACGGTCTATAGATAAACTTTTCAAGGAGTTACCATTTACAACAGGATCAGCCAACAAACTGTGTAAGTTTCTTGTTTGCCAGTGGAAGCAGTGGATGAATTATTTGCTCGAAGCACTACGAACATTTAGTGACTGTTTTATGTGAGTTGCACAATGCAAAAAGGTTACCGTGCAAATAAATGCTCTAATATCAACAAAACCAGTTTATTTCTTGTCCCTAAAGTATTTTAAGCTACCGTCGTCAACATCCTTTTATGACTTGGAATCTTTGAAACTGCAGTACTAAGTTGTATTTAATTTTTGTATACCTAGTGGCTTGCCTAGCTAATCCTATAGCTAAGTAAGTATATGTATTTTTCTACCATCCTTGCCTGAAAGGGAAACAAACAAAGGCACCCTGTCAACGTTTTATGAAGACTCGGTTAAGTAGAACAAATTTCAATCTGAACAAATCAAGCATTCAGTAGTTAACACTTTGGAACGGAAACTTGAGGTTAACTTCAGACGTCAAATGCTTCTCCAGCAGATGTTCACACACAGGGCATGATTATGTGCATGCTTTAACTGTGGGAAACTCTTTGCTCTCAGAATATATATAAGCATTTACCTGATTGACACGAAAGAGAAAAACACACCGTGTAGAAAATATCTTCCTAGTTACTAATAAGGATAAAGCTTACTAACCCAGTGGCTAGTGAGAGGTTTGATTCACTAGCCAAAACAAATTTTTCACTAGCCAGACTTGTTTGCCAGACGTTAATCCTGTCAAGCAGTTTCAGTTAGGTACTTTCTTTTCCAACCACAATACTATGCATGATGTCCAACTTATCATCTTTTTAGAAATAAGTATGTTTGACATTTGAAATTGTCATAATACAAATAAATCTGTTTTTTTACACCGTAAATTAAGTTCTTTGAAAGTTGAAGAGACACTGGTACAAATTTAACGTTATTAGTAAACCAAACTTTATGAACTTGGAATTCTTACGTCTGGTACTCAACAGTGTCTAAACACAGTAGCTTAAATACAAAAACGGATGCTCTTTTGCATGCAAAATGCCATTTGAATTTTAAGGAACTTGAAATAAAATAAGTCACTGGAAAAAATTATTTGAATCACATCACTTAGTTATCAAGTTTCACCATGTAATGATAATGCTGTAGAGAAACAACATTAACAGAAATACATTTAAGACAGAGTATTTTGCCGTTTCAATCGTCTCTGTGTGTCAAATGTTACCGGTGCGTGATGAAAAGAGAAACACTTTTGAAACCTTGCTTTCAAATAAGTAAATCATCAATAAACGAAGCGTCATAAGCACTATTTCATATTGAAATTCAACATTTATAAGACAGAGTATTGCTGTTTCAATCGCCTTATAGAACGAGAGTTATCACATTTGTGTTTGTTGCGATGGCACAAATTCAGTCACGCTCGCCAGCGCGCGATGAAAAGAGAAACACTTTAGGGAAAATGATGGAAATCTCAATGAACAGCAGCAAATTGGGGAAATGTTGGGGAAGTACACCTGTAGTTCGTTTGTTGTTCATTGCATTAGTATGAAAAAAAAAAGTGCTTTGAATTTTCACTAGCCAAAATGGCTAGTGAAGTGCAAAATCCACTAGCCAAAGCGGAATTTTTACTAGTCTGTGGCTAGTTGGCTACCGTTAGTCTCGATCCCTGATAAAAGATTGTGAAGAAATTGCATGAGCCCCTTCTCCTCAGTCTGTCCTGTTCTTTCCCACTCGCTGCAACATTTTCATTATCGCAAGATACCTTTGCTGCTCACCACAATCTGAACACCTGGAACAGGCTTCCCCCTTAGTTAAACATCCAGCATATACTGACTTAGGCTGTTCAGGGCCAGCCGAGGCCAGTGAAAGCTCTCTGGACAAGTAGTATCAGCTGACCAAATAAAGGCAGGGCTGGCCCAGGCCAGCAGAATTCTCTATAGACCTAAGTCTGACTGGCCTGGGCCGGCCTGGGCCAGCCAAGGCCTGGCTGGGCCAAACATCGTTTCATTCATTACTGGACCAGGCCGGCCAGGGTTGGCCAAGGCAGGCCCTGGCCTGCCTAGGCCACCCTAAGCTGGCCTGGGCTGGCCCAGGCCGGCCCAGGCAGGACTTATTTTTGCACGGGTAAGTGTGAATCACGACTTCGACGATGTCACGCAATATCAACAAGTTTTCGTGTCAACAAGTTTTACTGTGCCGTGAAAACACATAAAGACACTTAGCATAACCATGCTAAACACTGTTTGCGAGTATTTGGGTGTGTGTACAGACGGATTCCACGGAAGGTGCAAGGCGGAGTACATTTCTGCATTAGGGGAGCTTATCAAGGGATGTAGCTCCCCCCCCGGGGGGGTGTACTAAAAAATTAATACTGGGAGGCTCCGCCCCGAGGTGCGACCCCTTACCCTTTTATATACCATTTTTGGAAGGAAAGGTACCCCTTTCGTATACCCTCCATTGACAAATGGTACCCCTTTTCGTATACCTTCCATTTCGAAAATGGTACCCCTTTCACAAGAAGTCTTCTTGTCAGTTTCATTTAGCGAACAGTACAGCCATAAGGTATGTACGTTCTTTTAAATACCTTAATGACGGATTTCCCTACCCTTCCATATACTTCGACTCGTGAAATCCCTACCCTCTCATATACCTGAGGCTTGAAAGAAGTACCCCTATCGGGCGGAGCCTCCTCGTATAGGCCATTACAGGGAGTACCGCACCCCCGGGTGTGGCTCCTGCGCCGTCTAAGACCTTCTCAGTTTTAATTGAAAGGCATTGTATTCCCAGTCTGATGAATAGGGAGGAGCTTCGCTCCCTTCACTTCAAGATTCCGCGTAGATTTTGCCGGAGGTTGTTTACTAAAAATGCGGTTGATATCCCTTTTTTCAGTTTCGAGTGCCGACAAAACTGATCGGAAAAGAGTTTTGGCGCACATTTTTTCGGATTTGGTTTGCAAAGGTAAGCGATTTTAGATTAAAATATTTATTATGAGCGGGAGGCGTGCCAAAATACTTCATGCAACGAGTGATTTGCTATAGATTTATACTTGATTTGCCCTTTTTGAGGCCCTGACGGTGGAGCATTTGACCGCTTAAACTGGAAACACAGCGGGGCATTTGATCAAAATTTTTTAAAAAAGTCAAATGCCCGGGCGTTTGTCCGGGGGAGCGGGGAAAGGCGCTTATGGAATCGACTGATACAGAAGAGCTTCAGAAGCTCAGTGGCACGCCTCTAACAAACTACTAATAGATTTGAACTCATATCTAACATGTTCATTATTATGACAAGCTACCACGCGACGGCAAAGACGGCTAATGAGACACTAAGTGAGCCGATGAAATCAATGTTAATCGATGGGAGGCCATAGTAATAGATTCAGTTAATTATTGAACAGCTAGTTGCGATTATTGATTAATCATCGATTACCGGTTACAATCGATAGAGCGGTTTTCAATTGAATGCCAAAAGTAATTCGCATTTGCTTTGGTTTGCTTTACTTTCCGCTGTGATTGGTTGACAACACTTGCGCACACTTTCTCAACCATTGAGAAGCAAAACCAATTTTCCTGCCAATTTCCCGCGCTTTGAGTCGGTTACGTGTAATTGCTTCGAATTCTGATTGGCTCATTGTGCTGTTCGCGTCTAGTAGTAATCTTTAATGAGGATGCCAATGGTTTATGGAAGGGTCCTCAAAAGAATACTAAGTTTAGTTTAAGAACTAGCTAAACATACAAAAATGTAAAGGATTAAAAGAATATATACAATCATTAAGTATCAAATATAACCAGTTAAAAATACAGGAATGTAAAAGATTAAAAAAATATATACAATCATTAAGTATCAAATATAACTAGTTAAAAATACAGGAATGTAAAAGATAAAAAAAAGTATACAATGGGTAAAAAGCA
>JAEMWC010000037.1:1550000-1557500 GCA_016490735.1 Pachyseris speciosa
CATGAACGCTCTCAATATATAAGCAAGAGGTTTCGGAAAATTCCCAATTTCGGCGTTGATTTAGGTTGCCGCCATGCCCAAAATCCAAACAAAATGCATAAAAAATAAATAAAAACCTAAACGACCGGAAACATATATTTTTAGAACTAGTTCACTTTGGCCTTTATTTTGGCAAAGTTTGGGAAAATCGCTTTTTTCTATCTTGCATACCTTAGTCGGTCCTTACAGCAAACTGCTCTTAAATAACTGAGGGTTTGTAATGACATCTGCAAACGTAGATCCTAATATTCTGTGGGACATTAAACAACCCGCAAACTGTTCGAATACAGAGTAGGGGAATACGTTCCTGGTGTGGTGATCTATCTAAATCTCTGATCACACTTCCGTGGCGTTCAAGTTAGCGTTCCCCCGCATGTTGTTTTTTGTTTTTTATTCATTATCTAATTTCAGCAGAAATTTGAAAAAAATGCCAATGTCGTACTATTTTCGCGTAAACGCGCTTTATCTCAATTTTTACCGGACAGCAAAATATGGGTTGTAAACGACCCATGTTTTGAGAACCTGCAACTTTCCCAAATCCCGGACTATGCTTAAAATGAACCATTGTCATTACCAAATGATCAGTTGTTTAGACTTAATCAGCCCTAACTGACCAAATCTCCCAATTTTCATTGAACACCAGTGCTTATTCTGTTGCAAAAGAAAACGAAACAAAACAAAAAACGCTCTCGGACAACACAAAAAACACGCAGCTTTGTCTTGGATTTTTTTAAGATAAAAACTCCGCTTGAAGCTCACAAGTCTACATTTGGAGCAAACTCCGACTCCACTTCTTGTACGACATGGATAACGCTATTTGGTTTCAGTTCAGTGAAATTCTTGCGTAACGGCAGCATGGAAGTCCGCCAATTTCGATTTCATGTATTTTTTTTATAAGTGTCGAGCTAGCCGGTCCTACTGACAAAATATTTCACCGACTATATTATTTGCAAGCCAAAACTCACCAAAATTGCCATGCGAAGTCCCAGAATCCATCTACAGAACGGCAACAAAGACAACCTCGTTCGTGAATCGTTCATGACTCGTTCAAACACTATCGGCGACCCACTTGCTGTGAACTTGTTTTAATGTCTTGTTTCTTTCAGAGGATTGCCTATACCCAGAGCAACCTATACCCCGACCAACCCAGCTTTAGGATGCCAAGCAGGGGACTTCTGAGGTGGCAAATGGCTCGAAAAACACCACTTATAAATCAAACAATTACCGAATACTGTAATTGCTGAGATCCTAGAGATTGCGCGACACTCGCGATCTTCAACAATCACAGGGGTCGCGTGGTGCGAGGCGGTAGACAATTGGAACTCCACTCGGATAGAATGATTAAGAAACGATTTAATCACAGTTCAAAGTTCCTGGATGTACATTACATCGACTCCTGTATTTAGCGTTGATAGGTAGACGATAACGGTAGCCGTGGTAGCGATAGAACTAGTAACAGTAGTAGCAGAAGTTGAAATAATAATAGTAGTAGTAGTAGTAGTAGTAGTAGTAGTAGTAGTAGTAGTAGTAGTAGTAGTAGTAGTAGTAGTAGTAGTAGAAACAGTAGTAGTAGTAGGTTCGAACTGAAATGCGATAGTTAAAAATACATTCTATTTTAGATAATAACCCTTTTTGCAACAATGACATGCAACATACGTTAAAACGTGATAACTGATACTTAATTTCAATAGAATTTAAAGATACCAACATAACTCACAATAACATAGTGTACTCAAACCATATGAGGTTGAATTGAATCAAATGATATAAATTGAAAGAAACAAATTTGTACATCGTGTAAATCCATTGACTTGAGACAATAGCGTGACAATAAGATCTTGTGTAATTAATGTCGACACAATGCACTAGAAACTAACGATTATCTTGTAACATAAACACCGATATTTGGTAGCGAAGCTAGAGAAACCTAGTAAAAATGAAACATAAACTTACTTTGGTTGACGACTCGCACCCAAAAGGTAGCAGAATACAACGGAAAATAGCGGGTAGCTGATCCTATGATCGTAGCACGGTACTTGCGAGGTAACTTGTGTTTTTCGGCTTCCCGCGAGTCGCTTTTATAACACACGTGTACGTGCATATACCTAGGGCGTTTCCAAATACGCGTGCAGTTATGATCGAAAATCATGAAACTGCAATTTCGTAACTATATCGTCACACTGTGGTAAGCACGTTTTATGAAATGATGAATATAGTAATCACTAAAAATAAAATGTTCTAGAAGGTGAGAAAAAAGGAAAGGCGTTTTAAAACTAACAAATACTAGCCCGAGTGCTCGTTTGAAAACAAGTAACAGCTAGCATGACAGGAAAGATAGAGCCATCTGTATTGTGGACCAGCAACATCTTTGTGGTAACCCCTTATATGGAGATCGTCTTCACCTTTTACCCTCGGGAAATTGCAAAAAAGACGAGCACAAAGTCCATAGAAAAAGAGTTCATAGTATAGAAACGCACCAGTGCGATAAAAGATGCGCGAGCAAGTTACTGAAGCACTTGAATTAAGGGCGGCGTTCCTCCTAATGCAGAAGTTTTTTTGCGCAGTTTGTAATTCTGTGGGAAACGCGACTCTTAGCAGCGGCTAATTGTGAGTCTAAAAGATATTTGGGATTAAGTGCGCTGTCGCAATATGCCCCAGTATTTTTCTGACTGAGTTTAAACACTTTCTTCCAAAAAGCTCAACCGTTAATGAAAAAGAAACATTAATGTTTAATCCTAGAACTCATTTTATGGCAGCTCAAACAATATCTCTTCGTTCTGTTTAGGTGAAGTACTACGGAACAAAGATTGACAATGAACAGTTCACACATAATGGCTTGATTCATGCAGTCAAATTAACAGCTTACAAAGTGGTGGGTTTGGTACCTGGAACTCTATACAGCTTCGAAGTTTATGCTAACTCTGTTTGTGGACAAAGTTTATCCGTGACATTGCGAGGGGTGGAGACCAAGGCGGCAGGTATCTATTTCTGCGAGCCTTATGTTTTTGGCATTGATGTTATTCGCTTCTCCTTAAGGTGACTTAAACAGTAATGGCAGCAATAACGAAACCTATCTTAACCTGTTTGTGGGGGACAGATTGGATTCAATCAGAAAGAGCAACATTCTTTGTCTCATAATTTGATTTCTTAAAATACTAAAAATTTCCAGAATGCACAATGTCAGGTCCAAGATGGACACCTTTTTGAAAGCGTGGTAATCAGACCATATTTTTTTATTTACCTGGGACGTCTACCACTTACACACATTGGCTGGGGAGATGGACCATCACACCGGGGACTGCGCCCCTTACTCTTTTCGAACAGTACGTGGGTTGAGAATGAATATATGAAAATCATAGATTTGAACTGCGGATTAATGAATGAATATGTGAATGATCATCGCATGCGCAGTTACGAAAACTACTTAAGCAGTAGTGAAAATAAAGCCTGAAAAAAATTCAGGCCTTATTTTCTGTACTGCTAAAGTAGTGTTCGTAACTGCGATGATCATTCACATATTCAGCACGTGGGTTCTTTAACGTCCCACAGATTATTAGGTACTATTGGGTGCAATCAGCTCACGCCGGGTAATAGGTGATGACTGCATCTCATGTGGCTGCGTTTTCGTTAGGACTAATATAGCCTATCAAGGTAACAAAAGCCAGTAAACATGTAGAAAACGCTTTGTTTTGCGTTTAACGAATGAAAAAAGTGCAGACTCTTTTCAATGTTGATCGCCAATATATAACATTTTTTCTTACTGACAGATGAATTTCATTCTACAAATTTTACTTGAAATAGTGCTTGACAGAAATTTGAGGTATGGCTCGAATCGTGTTTGATATGCAATGCAACAATCTTCCTTGAATCATACCAAACGTAAAAAAAGAATAGGAATTGAAACATTTCAAAATCGTAGGGGACAATTTTGTGAAACACTATTCAATCAAAGTAAAAGTTCTTCTCCTTCTAGCTTAAGTATTAGCAAACATTTTCACCAAAAGCAGCTCGATTAAAAGTAATGATAGGGAGCAACCTGTAATCACTTCATAGCAGAGTCCAATAACTATTCCTAGCCGTGAGGTAATAAGTGTCTGATTGAAAGATCTACACGAGTGGCCCAGTGAGGGTCTAGACTACGTGGTTATTTGTCGTCCGCCATTTTGAAACATAATGGCGAGAATTGTTTGCTGATGCTCATCTAACTAAAATGCGCACTGCACGGGTCCGCAAATGATCCTAGGACCGCAAATGATCCCGGACCGCAAATGATCCCCGTATTGCACCATGTTGGACCGCAAATGATCCCGAACAAAAAATAAGGAATGGCATTGATGGTGAAATGGTATGGATAGGGAATTGGCATGAAGTGCGATTATTTTAATCAAAGCCTTAAATCATGGCTCACAACTATCATCATCTGATTAATTTCAAAAAGGTAAACGTGGTTACACAATTTGTGCAACTGATGTGAAGCAGTCAATCAGTGTTATCACACCAGGATCCAAACCTATCTCGTTTTTCCTTCCGTCGTTCGAGATCTTTGTGTTTGTTCTTATCTTTAGTAACTCCAAGAACGTTCACAAATGATACCAATGAAATAAGAACAAGACAGTTTAGCCATATTTTCCGAACGCGTGGGAGTCACAGCTCACACGACGGTGAGACGTTTCGGATGATCTTTGACCCCTGCTTAGGCTCGATTTCCGCCGCTCACTCGGGTCCGGAGTATCCTCCCCGAGAAGAGACGGCTGGACGCGTGAGCGGCTTATCGTGTCTGTGACGTAAATTCAAAATTTAATTTATGCATCGTTACTGGTCACCGGAAATGTAATCAGACACCAAACATATGTTATCTCCCGCTAAATCTGATCAAGTTACTTATTACGCGCCAACACTGCAAACATGGACTGTGTTTGCAGCGTCAGCGCGGACTTTTAATTTACGAGGATTTATCGAAATGGCTGAGGCGAGTTCGCATTCTAGCGGTGAAACACCCACAAAAACTTTGGCTTCAAGTTCTTCAGGATGCCTGTTTTGTGGTACTGTGCAAAATGATTCCCGAAAGAGGACAAGTTTGAAAGGAAAAGTACAAGATATCGCTAAAAGAGTAGCCATTGTTTTGGACATGGAAGTCACCGCCGTCGACGTCGACCGATATTTGTGTAACGATAGTTGCTACAAGAGGATTAAGCGTATAGAGAAACTCCAAGAAGAAGCGAAACTATTGAAGAACGAGCTAAAACAGAGCTATGCTTCGACGAATAGATTCAAACGTGGTGTTCCATCAGATTCGTCTCTTTCACCGAGCACAATTGTACCAGCTAAATCCGCTCGTCCTGATCAACCAACGAACACCAGACAAAAAGTTGCGAAAAGTTTAAATTTTAGAAGCGGCAGTCAAATCCAGGAGGAACGCGACAAGTGTCCTGTCCGGAACATAATGCCCTTGGTTGCTTTGCCAGTTTCCTCTTCGCGTGTTGGACCACCAGTGTCGATGGTGCCAGCTTTCGTTCCCATTGCAGCCAACATCATCTCACAAGGAATTTGTGAGGGAAACGTCTGCAAAGTGCAGGTTTGTACATCCGATTACCTTCTTTATAAGCTTACATTTTCTTCATTTTAGCAGGCAAAAACGTTTCAATTTTTAAACTATGTGCGCATTGGATTTAAAGTTAAATCATTATTCCATCGATCTTAGTTGAGTTACATATTTTTGCAGGCCGTCGTTACGTATGAGTCGGGAAAGAAATCTGGCGAATTGCCTCCAGAATTGCATCGCCTTGGAAAAGCTTTAGCGCGAGGAAGCAACTTCAAAGCCCTGGCAGATGCAGCAATGGAAAGTCCGAATTTGAAGAAAGCTATTGAGAGCAGGATATGTAGTGATATTTCAAAGGAATGCAAAACGTTGTGTTCCACGGCCAATCCATCGCCACTTAGAGGCATGACAAAAGAATCAATGGTCACCTTTTCGTGGCAAGCCGTGGGAACAGAACTGCAAAACAAGGCTCCAATTTTCCTACGTTGTATTATGGCTGCTGCAGATCCAGCGAATGGCACTGCTACAACCTACGATCCTGTGAGGCACCCGGGCGATGAGTTTAGTCCCTTACGTGATCAGCACAATCCTAAAAGTTGGGAAACTGTCGGAAACGGTAAGTTAAAAAAAGCCCTCATCCACTGATAAGTTATAATACATTTCGTTAACATGTTACAATTGATTTTGTGATTGTGAGTTACCGAAACAGCTTGTTTGTTTTAAGTAAGGTGATATTTAATCGTGCCATTTGTGTCTTTCTCTTAATTAATGTGTATGTGTTGGGAAATTAGTTGTTACCTTCCCTTGAATGAAGAGCTATGTCTATAATCAACCATTGTCTTGTTCAGAAGAGGTGCTGGGGTGGTGGGGAGTTATGCTCAATGCTTGGGCTGGATTAAATTTACCACAACAACAGACTGTGTACCTTTTTAGTAATTCCCTCGCTATCAATTCTTTTTCAAAGGTTGAGTATGGAAACAAGAAAAAAATCCATCAAGAGATTTATTGACCCCAAGCATAGAGGATTTGCACTCACATGCTCACTTGCATTCATTTCCACACTCACCTACCGTTACTAACTGGGGTTAGTTAACGTCTACTACGTAGGCTACCGATTACCAGCTATGAACAGACTAATTTGTGGTACTGTATGTTTTCTCAGGCACTTATTAGATTAAATCATCTTGGAATCAGTATGTCTCCGAAAAGCACCAACAAAGCTCTTGATATAATTGGAGAGGATTACGATCTCAAGCTACATGAATGGAAGGGCAGAATATCAAGCCACATTTTGCAAACAAAGCAAGCAGTGGAAGAAAAGGGGAGACTGGAGTTACAGAAAGAGGAACTAAATGAGCAGTTACTTTCAGGGGAAGATGTCCACAATCAACTGATCCAAGTTCAAGCTGCCACATCTGATGTTGAAAAGAAAATTTTAGAACTAGAGGAGGGACGTCCGAGCAGTTTCAACATTGTATTAGACAATGTGGATTTAAAAGTTCTGGCCTCAGATATGACCTCTGACAATCAGAATAAACATTACCACTGGTGCAACCATAATGCCCATCTCGATAGGGTGAATCCACTGCATCTAGAAAACAATGTACCAACACCAAATTTGCAAGATGTTCCCAACAGTGCATTTCTGCCAAGTTTAGATGATCAGAATTCTCTCCCATCAGATTTTGTTGTTCTGGTTGGAAGAGTAATTGTGGAGAATTTGCCTGCGTTTTCCATTTTCAAAGATGTCATTCCTCTTCACATTAAACACAAGTACTCTAGTGAATTAAAGAAAAAAACTGAAACAGTAAGTAATGGGGCTCAGAGGGCACTGTAGTAGAATCAATTTTGATTTACCAGTCCATTTACTGCCTAAAAAACAAAATGTCACTTTTCAAGTTTGTTTGTGACATAAACCCGTA
>JAEMWC010000037.1:1560000-1580000 GCA_016490735.1 Pachyseris speciosa
CTTTAACTACAGTACTGATAGTAAACAAAACTTCTGAGGCCACACTGGGACGCCAAATGTCAACATATTTGAAAACATCACTGAGTAAAAAAATGCTTGAGCAATGTTGCATGATCTGCTTCACTTGATTGTCTCCAAATCCACAAAAAAGCTTTGGTGGCGTAAACATAGGTGCACTGCTTTTCTTGGCTGACTGTAAATACTGTTGGTTTAATGCTCTCTTCAGATAATCCAGTTTTGAAGAGAGCATTGCCATTTTTTCCTCAGTAACAGTTCTGTGTTTTGTTTCAGTTTCGACCAACTCAGAACATTCTGAATTAAAAAACACAAAGTTACAGGTTTCACCATCACATTTGCATTGTTCTTGACAAACATCACAACACTGGTGTGGATGGTCATTGGCAGGTAATTTTGATACATCGACGTCAAACTTCTCCAAAAGCACTTTTCTTCTGCACTTGTCCTTTTGTTTCAGATAACTAACCATACTTTCATGGCAATGTTTTGTCATTACATTTGAGTAGAGAACAATTGATTTGCACTGTTCCTTACCGCTTCGTCCAGCTCTTCCACTTTCTTGTAGATATGTCTCACAATTGTATGATGGCCCGTAATGAATGACAGTTGTTACGTCCTTGCAGTCAATGCCCATCCCATAGGCAATGGTTGCTATCAGAACACGTAAGCAACCATTGCCATCTCCCATGGACTTCAAAATCTCCTCCTTATTGAGTTCATCACTTCTACTGTGGAACATTTCCACAAGCCTTTTCCTTGGATCATGACTGTCATCTGCATAAATGTTTTTACCCAGTTCGGCTTGAAAAAAGCCATACAAGTGTGTTGTAAGTTTTATTGTGGGACAGTATATAATAGTGCGTTCATACAAATTCTTTTGAGCTTTCAAATCACTCACCATCTTGGCAAATGTTACAGCAGGGTTGGGAGTGATAAGTTTTACTCCGTACGAAATGTTGTGCCTGTTGGGAATGTCAACGATCAATGCAGGATTCTTCATTTCCAAGGCTCTAATGATCTGAAGTCTTGTTTCAGTTGTGGCTGTAGCAGTGAGAGCTATCACTGGCACCCTTTTGACAATTGAGCGGATCTCATTTATACGAGAAAACCATTTCCTGAATGCTCTTTCTCCCTTTTTAGCTGCATACCCCCTGCACAAACAAAAATCGTGTTAAGAATTAAAATCATATTAATATTTTGAGACACTGATTACTCATTTATGTTTAAGTCCTAAACCAAATGATGCAGTTTAATATCAAAACCAAAAAAGACAATTAACAAGAACCATTATTTAAATGGAAGTTTGTAAAAATTGCATAACCCATCGAAAATGTGATACATTCTTCAAACTCTTCGCAACTTAGAGTCTTTTTCACAAATTGCATACATGTGATGAAATGTTAAAGGTATACATGATTCTAGAAGTAAGCTTACTTCAAAAGATCTTAATCTTACATAGGGCAACTTTGTTCAAGTGAACGTGAAACAACAACAACAGTAACTTTATTTTCGTGTCAAAGTACTTTAGCATACCTGCTAATTGGAGATAGAGAGAAATAATAGAGAAATAATAAACTCAACAAATATGCTTGTTTTCATGCTCTATAAGAAATACACGTTCTTTAAGAACATCAGGAAATTTCTCACATGTGTATTGTCAGTTAAACCCAACAAGTGAGCAAAATGAAACTTATTATGTATAAACTAAGCAAAGCATGATCTCTATACATGACCAAGTCACGAAACCTTTAGCGCAGTTATAGAACTTACCAATGCGAAATACAGTGGGCTTCATCAATAGCAATGAGGCACAATCTCTCCCCGTACACTGTGTTCGACAGCATCTTTCTCCATCGATCGGAACATAAGAATGCCTCTGGGGATCCAAACACAATCTGGCAGTCGCCTCTTTCAACGACCTTTTTGGCGTCCTCGTTCAGTTGATCTTCACCTATAAACTCGGCACTAATTACCCGGGCTGCGCGCGTCTCGCGCGGCGCCCGGGTCTAGAACTACCGACGGTTCTCGAATTCTTTTTCGTCGTCGAGTATCATCCACAAATGGCACTTCCGGCGTTTCTGAGCAAGCGCTAACTATTTTTAACAACAGTGATGCGTATTGTCACGTATGGGAAAATGTCGATTCATCTTGTGGCTTTTGAAGTCTGAACAAACAATATGTTAAGAGAAGTGTCTATGCGAATGTTTGGAAGTTCAACGGCGAGAAGAAAGTTTTTAACATGAGTAAACTTAACGGCAGATGGACTGCCGTGTTTCCCCGTGTCTGCTTCAGTAGACAGCGAGTACTCTCTAATTTTGGCGACGGATTGTGGGGGCACGTGCGCGCGCGAAGTTGCGAGGAGACACGACGCGAGGGGAGCGCCAAAAATTAGAGACATACAGACAAAGGGAGTTTGACCTTTCACGGCCGAGTGATTCGGAAGTATAAATCTCATATCAACAGCAAGAATGATACTTGTTGTCACGTATCGGAAAGCGTCGATTCACCTTGTGTCTTTGAAGTCTGAACAACTAATATGTTAAGAGAAGTGTCTATACGAATGTTTGCAAGTTCAACAGCGAGAAGAAAGCTTTTAACATGACCAAAATTTAACTCCAGATGGACTGCCGTGTTCCCCGTATCCGCTCCATTGAGATGTACATTTTGTTGAATAACTCAAGTGCGGGATATCATACACCCCTGAGACTTTGACAGGTAGTTAATTTACTATTTTAATTTCTGGACTTTAATTTTTGAATGATAAGCGATTAGTTTTTACAAATGTACTAGCGTCCCTTGAAACTGTCCAGAAACGTTCCTTTCTTGTGTTTCAAATGACCCTGGATTGACGTATTTGTAAACAGTTTCACTCTGCTAATTAATTTTCTACTCACATTTCACCGAGACTCCATTCACATTTATGCGAAAAAATCCTACATCGTTCGATAAGCGTTTCCTTTCTCAAACAATTATTCATCGAAGCGAAAACAAGTGTGCTTAGTTTTTTTTTTTGGAATCAATACACTATTTTTATCACCCCTGCATAATGATAAACCTCTGTGGCCTAAAGGTCATTGTTCCTGCCTGCGACGCAGCTAAACCGGGTTCGATGTCTGTTAGTGGTATATATCACGGGCTTTATTTTTTCTGTTTCTCTTTTTCTTGTTCTTTTAGAAATATTTTTTACAAGTGTTATAATTATTGTTCTCAATGGTTGAGCTGTATTTTAGAGGAATATATGTTGATAGGGGTCTAAAGAAATAGACTCCAACACAAGCTAAACACAATGCGTCCGATGTAAGAAAGACAGACTTCCCTCTATTCTTTTGTTTAGCACTAAGTTAGGGATACAATACTGTTTTTTGCAAGCCCGGGTTTAGGCTAATTGTAGCCTCTTGTTCCTATTGATTTAAGAAATTTGACCACAGGCAGCCCAAGCTCTCTTTATGAACCACACAAGGAACACAATATGGCGTCGAATTATAAGGGTTTGTATGAGATTTTCTACAAGATATCCATGAAGGTCGTTAAAAGTGAAAATATTCAATAAAAATGGCTTACCTTATTCCATACGTGTGTTGTTTACTCCTGGTGTCGTTATTTTACCGATTTAACTTGATTTAAGCGATTTTTTTGAATCCTGGTTTTCTCTTCATAAAGAGGAGACAAGGCGAAACACAGGCGGTCCGGACAGCCTGCCGAACGAAGTCAAAAATCCCAGGCTTAAATGTACCCACGGCCTCAAATCCACCGCAGAATTCAAGGGCAAAGGTTGGTCTTTCATTTCAGTTCTCTAGCCACACAATCGCAGCTCTGAGATCGACGCCGGGCGGCTCTTCGTGTCCCCAGTGAAACGATAAAACGATGGCAGACATCCGTGTACATTTTAAACACGACACAACGACCGTTGAAATCATGCATGAGAAATAAAAATAAACAAAAACCAGTTCAAATACTTACATTTTTGAAAATAAATTACAGATTTACCGGCTACATTTCTTCCTGGGTTTCCTCCGAGTTGTGCACATTTTTCGCACATGTAAACACGACGCTTTGCGGTTTTGATCGGGTGCTTGAGACAATGGAGCAGTGTAGATTCATCCTGAGGGGACCCCGGGTGTTACAAGAAGTGTTGCTGACAAATTGAGGTCTAGTACCCCCGCGAGTCTTGGTTTGCCAACATGACGAGGTTACCAAGCCGATTTCAACGGTCGTTTGAATTTTGTCCTAGAAAAAAATAATTTATGCTGCCTGCTCGATTTGAGCAGGCGAGCTTCTGATTGGTGGAAATCAACAATGTCTCGTCCACGCGTCCAGCCGTCTCTTCGGGGGTGAGCGCGGACTCATTTCCCGAAGCAGCGGCTGGTAATCGAGCCTAACCCCTGCTCCGATTTCAACCACATCACCGCGTTTCTCGCCTGCCACAGGCCAGTCGGCAGATCCCATGAATGTGAGAAAGAAACACTTCTAGTATTCTGGGTACAATTTTAAATGAGAGTTCTTGGTGAACAAAAGACTTTTATTTCAAAAGATAACGAAATCAACTGCGGAATTTTTCAGTTATTTCTTTACGGGTATGTGTGTATTTTAATTCTCCGTTGTATTTGTAATTGAATTAGAGACCAGGCTCCGCAGTGGGGTTAAGGAGCGAAAAGAAGGAACGTGGCAAAAAAAAAATCGGCGAGCGAAGCGAGCCGAGCGGGGGACTGGCGGCTCGCTTCGCTCGCCTATTTTTTTCGCCACGATCCTTCTTTTTCGCTCCTTTAAAATCCCACTGCGGAGCCTGTTTCCAGGCTAATTTATACATGCTCGATTTTCACTGAAATCGGGCACGTGAACCGAAGCGTTGATCATATACCCGACAGAAATGAAATCTGATTAAGCATGTTCTCGAACGTCCTGGGATGTAAAACACAATAAACAGAAGACATGAAGCGAAACTCGCGGTCCACGATCACAACAAGTGTCTTTGCCAAATCAATCACTGTACTATGCAGCCGGCTTCCTGAAATCAACAAACAGACAGAATGTCACGCAAGATCACAGATTTTCCACTAAAAACAAAAAAAAAAAAAAGGAACTATGGAATAATTCTCATAAAATAAAAAACGTGTTTTTTGTGTGTCATTTTTATATCAATCCATGCCATTCCTTATTTTTTGAGCTATGAAGCCGCTGACGTTTGATTTCATTTCATTTCATTTTCAAATTTCAAAGTTTTCATTTGATTTCATTTCCGCAGTTCATATATGATTCATTTCATATATCATTCACACTAACTTTTCACGGGAACACATGAACCCATAATTGACCTGCTCCCAACGTCAGTGGCTTCATAGCTCAGTTGGTTAGAGTATCGCACCGGTATTCGCGAGGTCACGGGTTCAAACCCCGTTGAAGTCCTGAATTTTGTTCAGGCTTCTTTTCGCATTTGCTTAAATTGCGTTCACAACTGCGAGGATCATTCTTCATTTGACGTTACCTTCTGTTAACCCCTTCTGTGCATTGGCGCGTGCGTCACGTGATGATAACTAAAACCTTTTTTGGCAGTGCTGCGTGCTGGACACGTGCGCTGACCCAATCACAAATCACAATCGCGACACGAAGACGAAAAATAATAATAATAATAATAATAATAATAATAAAAATAATGATAATGATAATGATAATGATAATAATAATAATAATAAAAAGATTCAGAGCCGAATCCTAGACTCGTTGCCTTTCAGGCACGAGTAAAAACACACTGCGTGGAAGACATTGCCAAGTAGCTGGTTTATCGTCAATAGATTGTATCAAAATTCAAGCCCTTAAGCTGACTGGTCATGGTTTCACCACTCAACTTACAATTAACCCAGCAGCGTTACGTTGTTGATCCAATCGGGACAATAAATAAACCCACCTAGAAGTTATAGTTGAACACTTAATGTTGTTTTCTTGTTTTGGCGAAATATGTAGCCATTTAAAGGTGACAGACTGCAAACAAATGTTGCTTCTAAAAATATCTGCATGTAATAACTGTTCATCAGTAGGATACCTAAAATGTGTGCAATTCCACAATTGGTTTCGGCTCCATCAAATCCTATACCAATTGTAGAACATTTTAGGAGGAGCCACCCACACTGTGAGCACAGTTATCGACAATACATATTAGCAAGGAAAACAACGTAAAATAATAGGAGTACGTCAAATAACGAACTAAGCACACGTGAACTAAATAACGAACTAAGCACACGTAAACTAAAGAAGCAAGCACGCGCACAACTTCAGGAAAATTGCGCGCGCACATTTGCGTCAAAATGTAAGGAACGGAAGCAACAAAGATCTCGATTTTGGGCGTCAGGATAATATAAAGGATATAATCTTATCTCTGGATTGCTAATCTCATCTCCTGTAGTGTAGCACCATACCTCTCAACGATAGTACCGTGGCGTTTCAAGAATTTAGTCAACGATTTACGAAGCAGCGTAGATTTGAAGCCTTGGTGAAGGAGATGTGATGAAAGTCGGTGAAGTCTATCAATAAAATCCAATTTCGATGTGCAAAGTCTAGCATATCTCACTAACTGAGATATGAAAACACCATAGGCCGGATTGGCGGGAATGTTGCTGTCCATGTGAGGAAAATTGACAATCCGAAATGAGAAGTCACCCCTCTTATCGTAGACACTGAGATGAAAAGGAGTGTTGTTATCACCATTCCTTATTCTTGTGTCTTCTTGACTAGTTTAAGGCATTCGGTAATTAATTTGGAGATCTTAGTATGGTGCATGAACTCGAACGTGCAATAAATCTTGCTTTGTATGGTGTCTTGTGAAGTTTTGGTATCCAATATATGCGTTCATTTCCTGAGTCACTCTTGCAACTCGACTGATAAAAAAGTTCCTTTTTTTTTCTTTAAAACAGTGCCACCCAGCATTGAGGAAGATGCTTCCACGCCATTAGTGATATGTAAAAGAAAAACCCTTTGTTTGCTCACTTGCCTTGCAACTAGCGATCGTCCAGTTACCTACCGGTGGACAAGGAATGGCAAAGCTGTAGACAGCGATGTCGTTAAAGTAATGAACAACACCATCGCCCTTAGGCCTCGTGAAGCACAGGATTATGGAGTGTATGAGTGTAAGGCTTCTTCAAGCTTTGGTTTCACAGCGTATAACATTACCTTGCTGGAGAGCCATGACTGTCCTAAAAATGTCGACGGGAGAACTGAAAATGAAAGTAAGTTCTTTGAAAGCCTAAGATTTTCCTGTAAAGGAACGCATATTGTTTGGGAGGGGTAATGTTGGTTGAAAAAAGTAGTACCAAGCTTCTTTTATACCTCATCTTTGCAAACACCAAGTTTGATTTCTTTACAGCCAAATTCTTTGTATCGAGCTGCACGTTTTCCAAACTTCAAAGGGAGGGGGGGGGGCGGAAACTGCAATGGAAATTGCAGTGGGAGCGTAGTTATACAAATCACAGCGCAATTCGTTGACCCAGCCTCTCCCCCTTGCGATTATATCCCTATAAGGGGACAGAGCTAGTGGAAACCAAAACTGAAAATGACACGAGAATATCTAAGGGAATTGCAGTGGAGAGTGGTATTTACGTTGAGGGAAGGTTGGCAGACATTAAAAGTGTGATAGACATTCGTAAGAAAGATCAGAAGAATCTCAGTCGATTGACTATCGCCAGAGCTGCATATTTTTAGCTCTAGTTTTGACCTAATCATTCTAATGCCTGAACTCAAACGGCGTATAAGTGTAAATGCTTGTTATCTCTTTTGTGCGATATAGATCTGAACTATTACCTTGTAGTCATGACTGCTCGTTTCGAAAGTGTTTTCTAGTGTATTATCAATCTAACACGACGATATCATTTTATGAACAGCTCGGGATATTTTACTAATAAAAAATATCGTGAGGCATTACCCAGAAGTCAAGAAGGATGAGCTCTAAGACTGGCTAGAATACACTGGAAGACGATTTATAGTTTCTGCCATTCATAGATTTGGTTTATTGAGAAGCGGGAAGAAGAATTCTCACGGTTTCCGCATCCTCGCTGTCAACAGAAAGCTTTGGGGACACACATCACTCTCACTCTCCTTCTGTTCGAAGGATTCTGTCTCTGTTCTGTTTGTCGCTAGCGGGCGAAGCATAACCCCGCCCCACTCAAGATGATTTGACGAAATAGTGAAACCAAAACTTCGTTTGAAGTTTGCAAAATGCGAACGCGATACAACGAAGTTGGCTGTAGTTTGTTCGAATGGAATGATTGCACACATAAACAAACCCCAAGTTTTGGGGTTTACCTCGGTGTAAATACCTGTAAGTTTTATAAGTTTTTACACCGAGGTTGAGCCGAGTTTTATGACTTCAAAGGTATGCACAATTTTCACACCTCATCGAAGTTGTTGTCAACTCGGTCATACCGCTGGCCAGCAGAATGCAAACAAGGAAAACTCTGAAGAGAGTGCGCGACAAATCAGGCTAATGCATGCATTTCGCGGAAATGGTAAATCCCGTTTAGCGACAGGCGGAGTATTTATAGCGGAGCTCCGGCGGCCCGACGGGCCGCGAAGCAGAGCACTATTGGTAAGAAAATATGGTAACCCATCTATTCGAGAAAATTTGGTTTTGGTCACCGTACGTACGTCCGCCGGTTCATGTATGCACTGTACCTATAATACTCCAGTTGACCACCTAGTTTACAGCTACATCTTCGATATTAGACATCCTGGGACATCCATGTTATGGTCAATTGACACCTGTCAAAACAAGGCATCCGCTGACCAGTATCACGTGACCATATCGCGACCTCAAGTTTGAAGCTCATCGAGGTCGGCTATTTTTTGAAGTTGACCGCTGACTGCTTTTGATTGGATCGCAGGCTCAAGCCAGGCGTGGGATACCCAAACCAAAACGAAGCTTAATTTTTCGCGCGTTTTCTGCGACTCGAAATTTCACATTCAGTTGGTTTCTTCATTTTGAGCAAAACGACTTCATCTTCTTTCGAATTACTTCGTGTAAAAAGCATTAAAATCGGGAACTAGTTTGAAGATACTCCGGAAGGTGAATTTCCAAGTGCTAAAACGGAAGAGCAAAACATATTTCTTAGGAAAAGCTCAAAACCTGGATCCACTTGCATGGCGCTTGGATTGTGTGGTCGAAAAGCAAAATGATTCAACGCTTCAAGGGCTTTCACTTTAACGCGGGATCTGGCAGCTCACCAAGAAAGGTCACTTAACAGTTCACCTTTCATTAATGGGAGGAACGAGTAGCTCAAACTTAGTGGAAGAAGTTCTTCCTTTGGACAAACCGCTTGCTAGTTTTGGACGGAAATTCGTGTTTTTACTAAAGTGGATACGTATTTTCAAGAATCTCTACATCACAGGTAAATTAAATAAATTGAAGCTTAACATTTGGTTTAGTCGTTTACTTTTCTTGGATTAGGAATGAAACTTGAATTTTTCTTTCGACTGGACATAAATAACCGTCATCTCTACTCGTTTTGGACGCAAAGAAGTAGTTGAATTGTTTGTTTTGCTGTTTTGCTTCCAAGCAATCGTGAATAGGCATAAACAGATTGTGCTTCGCAACGTTTGAGCAACTTTTAGCGTTTTCAGCAATTTTTTGTACCGCAAGCAACCTAGAACAACTTTTGCCTTCCTTGGCAACTTTTGAGTCAACAATAGTTAAAAACTGACCAAACCATCATAAAGGTCTTTATTAAAATGTTTTCTTAAAACTTGTCAAAACTAAGGATGCCGTATGTTCTTACAAATAATTTATAAAATAACACGTGCGCCCACGAACTGGACAGCAGTTATCTATCTAACGGGCGCTTACATCCAGCGGTTATTCGCTCCAACAATAGAGCTTCCCGCCCGCCATCAATCTCGTACCCAGAGTCCTCAGGCTCTTTGGCCAACGGTTAGTCGCCAGGAGAGACTCTGGGATAATGGAGACAAATCAAATATTTTGATTGGCGGGCCTGTAACGGCTTCCATTGTTTTACCCCAGATTTTCTGGGAAAATGGCGGTCCATTATCCGAGAGTCTTTCCTGGCGACTAACCGCTGGCCAAAGAGCCTGAGGACTCTGGGTACCAGATTGGCCCGCAATCTTGGTATTTGCTGCAGTGCGAGGCATCACAATTAGAAGCTGAAATGTCTGACGAGGAAAATGAAAATAATACAGATATTGACCCTACTGAGGTTACCATATCCGCTGGGGCAACTCTTATATCTTAGTAGTCAGCAGTATGATGTTTACTGCAAACATTGTGATCTTTACTCATGAGAAACGTCATTAGAAAATACTTTCTATTGTTAGTTACATTGAGCTTAAAGATTATATTGATCACAAATGATGTTAAATTACACATACAACGTCATGTTTTGAGTAGTTATCTAGAACAAAATGACTTTGTTTGTTTGACTTTGTGGCAACTTTTAAATTTTTGAGCAACTTTAGAGCATCTTTTGGGTGTATTGTCAAGCAACGTTTGCTGGATTTACTAGCACAATCTATTCCATCCTCGGAGACCCAGGGGCAGTCGGGACGGGACAAAGATTCGGGACGAGCGAAAGTTTACAAGACAGTCGGGAGAGCCCCTGGGAACATTTCTTTATCGGTCTCGTTCCAGAAGCTATTGAAATCCAGCTTCGTGATTGGGCGGAAATTTTCTAGCAAGGAACTTTTTTCTGCCCAATCGGCGATTAGCTTATATATCGCACTCCTTTCGTGACTCCTTACACCAACAAGTAAGCGGTCAATCTGCTGTCGACCATATTTTTAGTGGTTCCACTTGTCTCGTTAGTTCGACAGATTTATCCAACGAGGAACATTTTGAGGGCGAGGGACCCACAAAACCTAGAAAACCACAAATTAAAATTGAACTCAAGCAACAATCACTTGTAAGGAACTAGAAAAATCAAGATGAAGACCGACCGCAGGCATCGTATAAAACTTCACGCGAAGAACAGCATGTAACTCGGTCTCTTTCTCTGGTTAGGATCATTGTTGTTAGCAATGAAAACGCAAAGCTTGTGGGATGTGGCTGGAGTGACAAGGATACTTCACAAATTAATGTGATCAAGTAAGCTGAAGCTGTTCTTCGCGTGAAGTTTACGATGCCTGCGGTCGGTCTTCATCTTGATTTTTCTAGTGGCCTTAGTGCCTTTTTAGTGGCTTCAGCTTACTTGATCACATTAATTTGTGAAGTATCATTGTTGTTAGGTTTGGGCTTTTTTCTCTGGTTTACGTTCGGGCAGTTGGCCGCTCCTGAAACTCTTCGGGGCGATGAAATTTCTGTTGCACGGGCCAGACAAGTTTGCCGATCGGGCGAGAAGCACGCAGCTCGGCGGTTTAGTATTTTGCTCACGAAACTGAACCTTGCAATCGACCGTCTCGGCTCAATTTCGAGAGAGACCACGAAAAGGCCTTAGAGAAAGCGTACAGTTCCACTGTGATCTATTGCAATGTTTTGGTTTTCATATTTTTGACTGGTATCTGTTGGTCAATATGCTTTTCTTCCCAAGGTGTGCATAAAAATATGCAGATTGCCTTGCAGTTGTGATAATTGCTAATTGTGTTGTACTGTACATGCAAGATGCATGGTAATTTGCACAAGCTTTCCATGAACTCTTTTACCACAGTGGTGCTGAGCTCAGTTAAAAAGTTAATTTAAGTTTTAAAATCATTTTTTAGAGTGGGCTTTTGCAAAACCTTGCTGGAAACATTTACATTATGTTGACTGTGTTGCAACTTTTAGGTTGCAAAGTTTCAGATAAAGTTGTTTACAAGTTGATGCAGGATGTTTAGTGTCTTGTATGCACTCTTGTCTTTATAAACGCTCAAGTGTATCCATAATATAACAATTATTAAATTCCATTTTTGCATGATACAGTTGTAGTTGCTGTGATTGCTAAGCCAATGGTACACCAGGAAAGGACTTCATTTCTCCCGTGAGACCACACCAATTTTGGAATGGGTTCTTCCTGTCACCGCCCTTTTCCTTGACAATTTTTAAAACATGAGAGAATGCTTTCAGTTAATTGAGGAACCATGTTTTCAGTTCCACACATAGTGTATGTGTTTTTTGCCGAAAGACCCTCGATAACCACCTATTGACAAATCATTCTCAACTATACAGTTCACTGAGTCAAACAGTTAGGCTGATACAATGGTATGGCTAAGTATAGTTAAATTATTTCAAGGTAGGTTTCAAATTAAAGAACACTACACACAAACCATACCCATAACCTGAATACAATTAGAAAATATGTTAACATGGTCACTCAAATGAGAAAATTTAGTAGCTTCTCAGTAAGATATCCCCTTTTAGATAGAGTGGAAACCAAAAAAAAAAACAATAAAATAACAATAAAATAAAACTAGAAGGGATTGTTATTTCTTTATTTTTTGTTTGTTCAGAAGTTTTCTTGATAGTGAGATGTAACTTTAAATTCAAGTTTCCAATGTAATCTGTTTGGATATTGTAGTGATAATTTGTCACAAGCCTTATGGCCTCAGAGTTGTTATTTTAGAGTAGCTGACTGGAATCTAACAGAAGGTGGCTTTTTTATGAGAATTTAAACAGCTTTCAAAAAACATTGGAAACTTTTCATTGAAAAGCAGGTGGCTCAAAATTTAAAGAAGCCACTTTTTAGCCAGCTGCCAGCACTTCAGGAGAAGCCTACCTCGTACTAAATGAAATTTCCAGTGAGTATACCCAAGATGAAATTACAGCCTCAGTTTCAGAGGGGGGTACAAAAAAATTTAAATTACTCTTAAAATTTAATTGTCCATCTGTTATCTGATCTCACTTTGCTTTTCTACAGCGGCCCAAAAGGGTTAATCACAAATCAATTTACCAAAACAAAAATCAGTTTCTCAAAACACAAACAATTTCCCGAAACACAATTCAGTTTGCCATCATCATTTACTGAAACACGTGTAATAGGCTAATCATAGTAAGTGCACTGCACAAGATATTCAGCAATACCATATCACACTGCCTAATTCCTCGGAGCTATGAAAGTCCTGTAATGCTACAAAAGGTATCAGGTCAATACCGTACCCCAATTACCATGCAAAACATCTGCCACAAATCTGCTAAGGTCTCAAAAATTATGCTAACTCTACCAATAGTAAGGAAAACATTGAGTGTCTATATGCTCATAAGAGTGGTGATTTTTGTAAAAATCTGTTTTCATCGTAACATAATACACGCCATTTTCCATTCCTTTCCCTCCAAAACATTGGAGTACTTCCTATTCGAGTCTTACTCTATAACCAAGGTAATCACCTATTTCAAAAGCATAATCTGAACTCACATCAACGTCAAAATTGCATCTGTATGCAAGAGAATGTCAGAGTATTGGGAAACTGATTTTGATTTGATAAATAATATTGGTTTGTGATTTCGGCCTCCGCACTTTTCCACACAAAAGCAGCCTTCAAGCCCAATGACCTTATCCACTTAACCTGGTCTTTCATGATGGTCATAATATAAGTGGATGGAGAGACAACCTCGACTACGGGTAAATTATTTTAAACTGGATTTTCTCAGGCCATTTCAAGGTCTCTTTCGAAATTGAGTTGGGCTGAGATGAGAAGCGACTTCGAGTCGATTGTAAGCAGTGGACGGTTCGATTTCGTGAGCAAAACAAAACTCAGCGGCTTCGTTTCACTCGCTCGATTGGTAAACTTGCCTGGTCTGTGCAACAGAAATTCCATCGCCCCGAAAAGTTTCAGGAGCGGCCCACCAGAGAAAAACAAAAGCTACCAGTGATATGTGGCCCCCTGACCCAACAATCCACCGTGTTTACTCAGTGTAGCTATGAACATCTCCGTGATCTTCCTCCGGCTGACAGGGCTGGTGGAGGAGACGTAACAGTCAATATTCTCATTGGTGCTCACTACTACTGGTCCTTGGTTGAAGGTACTATCATAAGGGGTGCACCATGGGAACCTGTTGCCCTAGCTACGAAACTAGGATTTGTCCTCTTTGGACCCACTATGGTCATGACTGACAGTGGCCATGCCAACACTGTGAATCTCACCGCGACTCATGTTCTGAAAGTAGAATCAAGTGTTGTCCATCATGATGAGCTTGCATCTGAACTGAGAAAATTCTGGGACTATGAATCTCTTGGAATCCAAGATAACAGTGTGACTGTACGACAAGTTTGTCAGTGAAGTTGAATTCGTGGAAGGAAGGTATCAAGTGCGGCTACCCTTTAAGGAGGATCATGAACTTATTCCAGATAATTTTGTGTTATACAAATCGAGGTTGGTGTCACTCGTGAAGCGTCTGAGTCTTAAGCCTGATGTGTCAAGGCACTACAATGATGTCATACAAGAGCAGCTGAAAGAAGGAATTGTTGAACCAGTGGAACAAGGGACTAACAATGGTGTGGGAAAGGTGCATTACATCCCTCATCATGAAGTGATTCGTGTTGATAAGGAAACCACAAAGTTGCGCGTGGTTTATGATGCCAGTGCTAGAGCAGAAAGAACCACACCTAGCCTTAATGACTGTCTTTATGCTGGTCCGCCGCTGTCTCCCCTTATTTATGACATCCTGTTGAGGTTCCGTGTTCATAAGGTGGCCATCACAGGAGACATTTAGAAAGCCTTTCTGAATGTTTCAGTTGACCCAAGAGATCGTGACTATCTTCGCTTCCTGTGGGTTGATGACATCACCAGCAAACACCCGAATCTTCAAGTTTATCGATTTGCAAGAGTTGCTTTTGGCGTATCTTCAAGCCCCTTCTTGTTAAATGCAACCATTCGTCATCACCTAACCTCCACTGACATTTCCAAAGAATTTGCTGAGAGTGTGTTGAAAAGCATGTATGTGGATGACTTTGTTGGCGGAGACAATTCTGATGATCTAGTTCTCGAGATGTACAACAATCTGAAGTCATCCTTCAAGAGTGGAGGATTCAATATGCGAAAGTGGGTTTCTAACTCTGCACTAGTACAGGAAAGAATTGAAGAATCTGAAAGTGAGTCGCTCCAGGTCAATGAAGTTCCAACTCAATCTGCTGAAGAACACTAGGTTCAAGAGGAAGATCAGACTTTCTCAAGTTCTCTGTTCGAAACAAGGAACAACACCAGCACTGAAAAGTGTAAAGTACTTGGAGTTGGATGGGACAGTCAGAAAGATGTGCTCTCCCTGGACCTGGCCTCTCCATTGGGATCCAAGAGTAGTGATCCTGTTACAAAGAGAACTATTCTTGGTACGACAAGTAAGCTGTATGACCCCCTTGGTCTACTGAGCCCGGTCATCATTCTGTTGAAGATCATCTTCCAATCTGTTTGTTAGTCTAAGATGGACTGGGACGACCCTGTTGATTCATTTCTTCATGAACAGTGGCTGAAGCCTGTTCAATATGCGAAGGAAGTCGAAGCAGTACAATTGAAGAGGCATTATTTTCATGGTTCGTCATCAGTAGATTTGCAAAGCGTCCAACTCCATGGATTTGCTGATGCATCTGAGAAAGCATATGGAGCAGCTGTCTATTTACGCATTGAATTAACTGATGGAACTGTATTCACCCAGCTTGTGTCATCGAAAACTCGAGTTGCACCCATCAATGGAGACACTATACCCCGACTGGAATTACTGAGTGCTCTGATTCTGGCCCGATTGATTAACACTGTCTTGACAGCATTTGAAGGAACACTAACCGTTGATTCGGTATTCTGCTGGTCAGATTCTCAAATTGCTCTGTGGTGGATTTGGAGTGCAAGCAGAGAATTTAAGCAATTCGTTAAAAATAGAGTGGTGAAGATTCGTCGACTCGTGAAGCCAACTCAGTGGGATTACTGCCCCTCAGATTCTAATCCAGCTGATATCTGTTCTCGTGGTTCATTGGCCTCTAAGCTTGTGACCAATCACTTGTGGTGGAATGGCCCTGAGTTTCTTCTGAATAGTAAGGAGGTCTGGCCGAATCTTCCAAAGAATTCTGAGGCCACAAACAATGAATCAGATCCTCGCCTTGAACTGAAGAAAGGAACTTTGACTAGTCGAAAGAAAAAGCGTAACAGTACCGTTCTTGCGAACGTTGTCTCTAACAGAGTGAGGTCAGGGAATCCAGTAACTCTTGGCTGTATCATTCTTTTGGAAAGGTTCAGTAGTCTACAAAGACTAGTACGAGTTACCGCGTATGTTTTGCGTTTTGTATCTAGTCTGAAGCGAAGACGAGTCAAGAAGGAGTTGATTGTTGGAGAATTAAAGCTAGAAGAGCTTGATCAAGCCAGAGAGCTTTGGATTAAGGAGGTGCAAAGAACTGTTCTCGAAGACAAGACATTTGACCAGGTCGAGGTCTCGTTATCACTCTTTACAGATCACAAGGGAATTCTGAGGTGTGGAGGCCGTCTCAAGAATGCACCAATTCCATTTAACGCTCGCTTTCCGATATTTTTGCCAAGATTGTCTCACTTCACAGACTTGGTCATCAGTGAATGCCATCTCAAGGTTCTACACAACGGTGTTAGAGAGACACTTACAGAGCTGAGGTCCTGCTTCTGGGTGACAAAGGGAAGACAAGCTGTGAAGACTGTGATTAGAAGATGTTCTGTGTGTAAGAAGATAGAAGGTAGAAACTACGCAATTCCTCCTTCCCCTCCTCTGCCTGATTTCCGGTTAAGCGATGAGTTTGCATTCACGCGCATTGGAGTGGATTTTGCTGGTCCCATGTTTGTCAGGGACGTATTTTGCAAGAAAGGAGAGATGAACAAATTGTACATAGCCTTGTTCACATGCGCTACAAGCCGAGCTGTTCACCTAGAACTTGTGCCAAGTCTGAATGCAGAAAGTTTTATCAGAGCCCTTACTCGATTTAAGGGAGGACACCGAACCTGCCAACCCTGAGCCTCAGAGAGCAAACGTTGTTCCTATTAGAGTCGTGAGGGATGAGGATGTCCCTGTTGTAGTAGTTAACTCTAACTAGATTTCGGAAGTCAACTGTATTTTTTTTGCGATTAGCCTTTTGTGTGAGATTTTATTAAACTTTGAACTTTGATAGATGATATCAATCAACGGGGGAGGGGAGGGGGGAGTGTGTCGAAAACTGGGTCCGACTATCACGTGAGTTCTCACGTTATACTCCCCACGAACTGAACATTGAACTCTAGCAGTTTTCTGAGAATGTCGTCTTGTGAATAATGTGAAGTCTTATTCTCGATCTTAACTCTGAATACAGTCTAGAATTATCTCAACGAAGTTGTCCTACGTGTATATGGTTTATACAGGCCCCTTTCCACCATAACTTTCCTCGAAGTGTCGATACAGCGATCGAAAACATGGCTGACAGCAGATTGGACGTTTGATTCTCGGTATAAGAAGTTACGAAAGGTGTGCGATATATAAGCTGATCGCCGATTGGGCAGAAAAAAATTCCTTGCCAGAAAATTTCCGCCCAATAAGGAAACTGTATTTCAATGGCTTCTGGAACTGGTCCGATAAAGAAATGTTCCCAGGGGCTCTCCTGTCCGTCTTGTAAACTTTCGCTCGGCCTGAATCTTCGTCCCAACCCGACTCTCTGCCCCTGGGTCTCCGAGGATGAATCTATTCATGCCAAATCGTGAACGAGTGTATTTACTCCGCTTGGCTGACTGTTTTTCGACGTCTGTTCCTCAACAGCCCCTGCCCTTATCTTATTTACACGTCATCGTATTGAGTCCTCGTTAAAAAGGATTAAAGCCCCGGCTAAACGATCGAACATTTTCATCCAACATCGTGTTTGTCAAACATAACGTAGGGTGGCTAAACGCACAAACAATGTTTGATCAAACACTAGACAGGGTGAGAACACAGAACGATTTTTTGCGTATTATCGCTGAAATTTAGACGTTATTTGATTCACTTGGTTGCATGCTTTGTTGGTTGGGGTGGCTAAATGATCAAACATTTGTTCGTAATGCGAAATGTTGGATGAAAATATTTCAGTGATCTAGATCAAAAATGTATGGAAAGCCATTTAAGAGCAATGTTGAGAGATGTGGCTAAACGGTCGAACATGCTTGTCCAACACGACGTTGGATGAAATGTTTGATCGTATTTTGTTTGTTTAAATTTGTATTCGTACAAACATACACGTTCGTATATTGTTTTCTTGTAATGTTTCAATGTTTAGAGGTTTTTGCATAGCGGTGAATTCCTGTTGACTGCTCTAAGGGCCTGTTCACATGGAGGTGGGGGACCCCAGGCAGGTGAGGTCCCGCACCTACCCGTGGTCCAAAAAAGCTAGCCTTCACATGCAACCCCGGGGCGCTGGGGTGAGGTTTAAAATGCTATCGCGTGGTCACTAAGAACGTATGTTAACAAACGAATTCAGAGATAATTGCCCGGATGAACCTCACCCCACCCCACCTCCAGCATTCACATGGAGAAAACTCACCCCAGCTAGGCGGGTTACCCGCCCTGGCTGACCGGGTAACCCGCCTCGGTGGTACCTCACCTCACATGTGAACGCTATCGAGAAAAAAAGAGAGATTGTATGGAGAGATTGGTAACCCCACCTAGGTGGGGGACCTCACCTGCCTGGGGTCCCCCACCTCCATGTGAACAGGCCCTAAACATAAAATATTGGCGCAAGGAAAGCCATGCGTAGTTGTTCAATACCAGTACAAAAAGAAGTTATAATCGTGGAGCTCCGCTTTAGGCTTGGCTAAATCTGTATATATTATTTTGATTATGATGGGAGGAAATAACATTGGTGCTTCTATTTCTCCTGAAAATAAAAGGAAACCTAGAATTGCTTATAAGAAATTTCTGACATTGACTGTTTTTAACGTCAAACGACGTTCATTAAAAACTTTTTAAAAAACGTTTCGGCCGAAAACCTTCGGCTATCTCCTGACTGCAATTTCTATTTTCAATGCAACTACTAGAACTTGGCTCACATTTTGATGTAAACAAAATATGGATTTAGAGATCCTGAATGAAGCTTAGCGCGTGCAAATTGTAAAAAGAAAAAAATAAATAAAGATTGCTAGATTTCTAATTGGAATTTGGAATTAACTTTTTCTTGGCGTATTCAATCGAACGCTCGATAATCGAACTCAATCGAACTCTAATCATGGGATTGACTTCAATTGGGTTCGGTAATCGAAAAAATTTTGCAATAGTTTCGGAAATCCAACACTTTAATAAAAATCGAACATAATCGATTTTTCGAAAATCGGACGCCTCAAGAATCGAACATTAAACCAGTTTCACCTGACTTCAAACAAGGCGTTGCGGTCAAATAAGTTATGTGTTGGATTCAGTTTCAAACACGAGTACACAAGCAAGATGTCGGAGAGGGCTGAAAACGTGAAATCCAGCGTGAAACTGACAATTCTGGAAGCGATTTAAGGCTACCACGAGTGCTCTTAAGCTGTCGCTGCCGGTGAAGAGTATATTGTTATGACAAAAAGGCGGGATAGGGGTCCCGGTCTCTCCTAGAACCTTAAGAATATCCCCCAGTCGGTGTTATCCCAGAAAGGCGAAACTGGCGAAACCTTAAGAGAATGCGCTTAGGAGAGTTTAGGGAGAGGCGGGAGAAAGGAAAGGGACTGCAGTCGTAGCTGCAAACGACGCTTTAACCTGGAAACTCCGCCCATAATTTGTAACCCAATTAAAAATTATGCCGCATTGAAACGCGCCTCGAATGGCGACTGATTAATATTCATTCTTTCAAAACAATCCTCGCCGCATTCGTTAATACAGATGTTTCAGATCGTATGACCACAGAATTTTTGATAATAAATTATTGCGCAGTGAGACCGATTCGACTACGGAACCAATCGAACAACAATCAAACGATTGGGTTCGAGTGAGTTCGATTGATTTTTGGTTTGGTTTCGTTCGATTGACTACGCCAATTCTTTTGTCTGCGTTTGTACGAAGGATTAGTCAAAATACCTGAACTGTTTTGAGTACATGTGAATATTTTGTAATTGATGGCACTATGAATATATGTTAGCTCTGCTCGTGAATGCTGAAT